>VXBB01008341.1:6519-17823 GCA_013399915.1 Illadopsis cleaveri
TTGTGCAGAGCCACAAGGTCCCCCCTGAGCCTCCTTTTCTCCAGGCTGAGCCCCTTTCCCAGCTCCCTCAGCCCCTCCTGGTGCTCCAGACCCTTCCCCAGCTCTGTTCCCTTCTGGAAAATGTGAAGTTGCCAGGGCACTGCCAGAGGTCTGTGCTTGGTGTGCTTGACTTAAACCTCCCTCACTGTGTTCTGCAGGGGGTTGGACTCGCTGGCCTTTAGGGAACCCTTCCAGCCCAAACCATTCCATGATCTCTTTGGTTTCTGTGTGTCTGAGAACATGATACACTTAGAGCATGGTTAAATATGCTGGTCATTTGATATCCTGTCCTGAGTGCTGTCACTTTGCTTCCATGACACCTGATTGTATTTGTATGTTTATATTTCCCATGGCTTAACTTCACTGTATTGTAAGGAAGATAGCACCACAATTCTGTCTCTGCATTCAGATTTGTGAGCAGCAGAGAAGCTGATTCTGCTTTCCAGCTTCTACTCTGTATTTCCTCCCTTGTTTTCAGCAGTGCAGAGTGACAGTGCTCCTGCTTTACCCCCATTCATCTCTGCTATCTGTGTTCTGCAGCTGCTCCGTGTTGTGTGTCAGAGCCATTAGCAGAGTTTACTTGTTAAATATCTGTATCTGGCTCTTTCTATTAATTCCAGATTGTCATTTATTAATCCTGGCTTTACTAAAGGCCTCGACCTCTTTCATTGACAGGATGTATTCAAATGTGCTGTTCCCACTTCTGTAGTACCAGTCATCACACTCGGATTGCAGTAGCAAGAATGCCTCTAGTGATATCAAATAAAATCCACCTGGGGACCAGATTAAAAATCCTCACAGCTCAGTGCAGACACTTGAGCACTGGTGTAGACTGGCAGCTGTTGCAACAGAAACCTCTCAATGTGTTGGTAAGGATGGCAGAGTAGGAAAGTCACCAAAAAAGGAACTTCCAATTTCATGCAGTGCTTCTGTGCCAGCATCCAAGACATGTGCTCATTTCCAGGGTCAGATCTATCAGCTTCTTTCTTCTGGGTGTAAATTGTATTTCAGAATATCCCCCTTGGCTGCTGAGGGTTAACAGCAGGGCTGTGAGAGCCTGATGCCTTTAGCTTTTTGACAGCTGGTTCAGGCACACAAAGGTTAAACCTTCTACCTGCCACACAAAGGTTAAACCTTGTCCCTCCTTTTACTGAAGGCTTCATGTCATGCTCAGAGGTGTTCTCTGAGGGTCTGATTATAAATACTACAAAGCACAAGTGTGTGCAAAGGCAATAAATGAATGAATAAATGGAAATACAAGGTTGCAGACAGCACTAACTCACAACTGAAGCTGAAGGTTTCAGACCCAAACAACTGGTAAGTTACAGAAGTAGTGTCAATGGTTCTGCCTTTGAAAGGTGAATCATAAATGAGTTGGTTTGGATTGTGTAATCCTGCAGGAAGCATTAGGCACAGGGCTGGACAAGCTGCCTGCATCTGCAGGAGGAAGTTCAGTTGTTCTCATCAGCCACAAACACCCAAAGCAAAACATGTTCACCAAACTGGGCTTGCTGCTGATGGTGGGAGCTGCTACCAGGGAAGCCTCCCAGCCTTTATTCACTTAAGCATGGCAGCTCTCAGGCATGTTGGCAGGTTCACCTGTCCTTTCAGTGTGTTTAACAGGGGAATGAAAATCAGAAGTGCTGGGAGGGGATAACTTTGCTTCCCAGACCTCTGTGGTTCAAAGGGCTGCATGTTATTTGCCTGCAAGCCAAGTGACTCTGTTGGGCAGCTTTTATTTTGAAGCAAGTAACTGGTTAGGTCATTTCCTTACTCATTAGTTTATATGCTTTTCCTAGACTGACAGGTGAAAACATTCAACCTTAATATTCTTCTCTTCTAGTCTGTGTGGATTTGGTATTTTCACAGAGCACATCAGTGATGTAAGCTCGTAAATTTTTCCAGCCTGCTCGGTTTGCTGTGCTGAGGTGAAAAGCATTGCTGTGTCAAAACACACAGAGCCTTAAGCAAACAAGGCTGTTTGATCAGCAGCATTGCCCTTTGCCAGGAGCTGGGGAGGTGCTGTGTTTTCCTGGAATCGAGGTGCTGCTGGCTCATCCATGAGGACACGGATGCAGCACCGTCATCTATTAACAGCTGAAACCTCAGCATTGTTGTGCTCCAGCCATGGCTTGTTCCTTGTAAACCAGAGGGTGGGAAGCACAGGGTTGTTCAGAGTGAGGTTTTTTTGGGTTTCTTCAACCTCTGCCTCCACATAAGGAAAGCCTGCCGTGCTGGAACACACACTAAATGCAGTGAAACTTCTGGGAACTGGGACTTTCCTGGATCATCTCCCCTGCCTGGTAATGCTCAAGTAACACTAAGCTTGGTTGGGTTTTGTCAGGAATTTATTAAATATTGTAACCTCTTGGGTCTGAGCTGTTGCAGGCTTCTGATCTTTCATGTTGCCCATCCAAAGCGTTTTGTCTTTGATTTTTCCTTTGTTTCAGTTTCAGAAAGAAGTGTGGATGAGCACCTTCTGTGACATGGGACATTGAAATGGTTGTTGAAATCCTGATACATTTTAATGAGCATCTCCATAATGCTGCTTTCCTTCATATTAATAAACTTCCTGGCAGAGGACAACTTCTAGAACCTAATCTTGGCTTCATCTGTCTGCAGTAGCTGATCTGTTATGAATAGACTCCAGCCTCACTACAACGTGGAGGGTATCTTACAGGAAAATAAACAAACCTGTACAAATCACTGCCAGAATTAGCTGAGCAGCAGTAATGCTTTTCCTTTATCTTTGCTTCTGTGAAATTCCCCTTGAAGCACACGTCTGGTTCACCTCCCTTCTGGTAACTGAGGGATTAAGCTTTGCTTCTGAAGCAAATGTTCCTGTCTGAAGTGTTGAGTGTCTGGTTCCAGTCTTTTGGTGATGAAATCTGAAATTGTAGCCAGAAACTTGTAAGTTCTTTTGTGTCTAAGGTTTCTCCTGCTCCTGCTAGGAAGGTTTCTTATGACAAGTGTTCATTTCTCAGCATCTTTTGAACTCTATTGCCTATTTAAGCAGTCATGTGGCATCTCAGGCTGTGCCTCTTTCTGGAGCTCTTCAAGACTTCTTGAAGCAAATGACATACCCAGAGCCTCCCCTTTCTTAGCAACCTGAAGTCATTAACTTTCTGCAGCAGTATAAGCCCTTTACATTAATATTTTTATTGCCTGGCTCTCTGTGTGCATAATAAATTCCTAGTGCCTTTTTAATACTCAAAGGCTGGAATACTTTTCTTGTTGCTTGTCTGGAATGTTTTCCCTAACTTCAGTTACCTGTAATGTCATCACATGAGTAAATAAAAAACTAAGCCAGGTTTGACTCTACACTTTACTGCTTACCCAGCAGTAGCTGAGGGGTTTTTACAGCAGTTTCTTTCCAGATTTCATCCTGACCCTGCAGTCTGCTGGTTTCCCTGCCACATATTCAGCTGTGAACTTGTGTCTCCTGCTGTCAGTTACATCTGTCCACAGCTGGCGGGGATCTCTGAGCAGGACAATCAGAAATATCTGCCAGAATTCCCCAGGTGGTTCTGCCTTACAGACCAGTCAGCCTTAGTTGGGTCATGGCACTGTTCTTCTAGAACGTCCTCCAAACCATGACCTGCTCCTGGTTCATGTGAGGTCCCTGCCATTGCTTTGGGGGTAACTCTGTGTTCCTGGAGGTGTCTGAGCTCAGCCAGTGCTTTAGTTTGTTCCAACTAGTGTGATCTGTCCCATGGGATGTCATCCTGCCTTGGCCTGAGCCCATTCCTGCCCTGCCTGTGGCAACTTGAGGGTCACCGTGGAGAGCAAAGGACAGAGGGGGCAGCCTGGACCTGTGACATGGGTGTCAGGAGAACTTGTGCCTTTGTCTCTGCCAGGATGAATGAGCTCAAGCAGCAGTGTCAGGGAGTTCCTGAGGCTGCCTTCATCCTGCTGGCACTGTGCAACCTGCACTTAAATTGGAGCTGTGAGGCAGCTTAACACCATGGGGAAGTGCTTTAACTCCTGGTGAGAGCAACCTGCATCACTTCACTCGCAGGCATAGTAAAAAAGGCAGCTCTGAAGTGCTGTGAAGCTGCTGCAGTGCTGCCATCCTTCATCCCCTCCACATCCCGAGCCCATTCTGGGTGGGCTCTGCCTTCTCTGATTGCCAGAGGTGCTTTTGCTTTCCTGTGACACATTAAAGCCATGCAAATAGTTTCTATAGCAACAGGTGTCTTTGCTGAGCTCTGACGCAAAATCCTGAAAGGTCTTTCTCGTTCTGTCTTCATCCAGTTCTGATTTTTCATTTTATCAACTCTTTTTGAAGATAAAGGGCAAATTCATTCTGCTCTGTTTCAGGAGTTAACTTGCAACACAGGTGCCTGTTCAGTTTCAACAGCCCACTGAAGTTTTTGCACCAGGACCTGAACTTTTGGCTGAAGGAAAAATCAGCTGGGATAATTTAGAGAGCACCCTGACTCTGCAAACCATGGAATCAAACTAGTGAAGTAGGCAGCATGGCCTAGTAGGTAGAGTGAAAGAACAGGAAAAGGGGCAAAAATTTGTCCCCAGCTTTGCTTCTGGCCTGGTTAGTCTGAGGCTGTTTCCCCTTTTGTCCTTTCAACTCTGTTAAATTCTCCAGAACATGTGCTGCAGCACAAAGGCTGAGCTTGTCAGAGCCTTGTTTGATGCTATTGCAAATGGAAGAACTGGAAAAAAATTTCTGAAAACATCTAAAAAAACCCCAAAACAGAACCCTGACAAATTTAGATAAAATGGTGTTGCTTCCCTTCACAAGGTATTTGAGTCTCTGCCAGAGAATTGTCTCCTGTGTAATTACTACAAACAACTGCTGCAGTGGGACACAGGTAGAAACAGCTGTGAAAAGATGCTCTGCTCACTCTGATTTTGCCAACACGGGGCTCTGACTCCAAAGGGGGAGATCTAGGGATGGGCAGGTTTCAGTCTGTGCTGATTTGCAGGAAGAGAGACTTGAGAAGTGTGAGCAGGAGGGGCTGGAGCAGAGTAGGGGTGACAGGGGCTCTCCACACCGTGGCCATTTACTCAGGTGGTGGCTTTCAGCCTCACACTTTGTTTTACTTTTGTGTCCTTGTGTCACCTGGCACTTGTGGAGGAGTTTTTGGAGGGCCTAACACTGAGCTGGTTTCTTCCTTTGTGAGTCCTTCTTCTCAAGTAGCTGGTGCTGTCAAAATCAGCACATCTTGCTGCAGGCACAAGTGCAGGTGTTGTCTGTGACTTGGCTCCAACTTGCTGCTAATATTAAATAAATAAAAGGTGCAAAAATGGCAAGACCACTGTAAATAAGAGGTGTGAAGCACCTCACAGCTCTGTGGCTGCATTCTTGATGTGCAGATCTGTTTTCTTACCTCTGAAACTCACCTGGTTGTGTGGGGGGCATTGCCCACACTCCTGAGACTGGGATGTGCAAGAAGGATGGGTACCCTTTGTGTTCCTGTTTGATTGCTTTGGCCATGAGAAGGATGCAGGATGTCTTTTGTTCCTGGAGTTGCCTGTGTGGTACTTCTGAGGTTACTTAAACTTCTCTGTGGCTGAGCTGTCTCCATGATACAGCACAGCTGTGAGAGAAAGTTTGTAAGGATCTACTAATATATGTTTTGTGTGTTAATTAGTGTGTATATGCATCTATATGAACATGAGTATGAGGCTTCATGGGGGAAGTATCTTCTGTAGCTCTGGCTCTGCTCTGTGTCACACACTGCCATGACTCTTAATGAGAATTTGGCCATTTCTGGCTGTTCTGAACAATCTGCTTTGCGAGTGCACTGACGTAAATCCATATCTGACATCAGGCTCTGATATGCTCCTGGCAAGGCTGGTGTGAGCCGAGCTGGGGGTCTAATAACAGCAGCAGTCACTCTGGAGATGCTTTGTGGATCTGTTTGGATTTTGTTTTAATAACTCTGGCCACAGCAGCAGGTTTTGTGGAACCACTGTTTGCCTTTCTGCTGTGGAAATGGCAGGGCTGCAGAGTGCTGCAGGAGGGGGCTCAGAACCCAGACAGCTGCTCTGCCTCCTCTTCCCTCTCCTGTGAGCCTGTTCAGATCCTCTGTTCTGGATTCTCTCTTTGCCTGGCTAAATTCATGATTGCACAACTGCACGATGCTGCCCATGCAACCAAAACCCTCCCCAGCAGTGCTTGGTGTAAATCAGAAATTTGAAGGACACAATCATGTGCCTTCACAGAGTTATTCCCTTCAAATTTTCATGCCCCCTACTCCTGGTCTCTGACCTGATCCAAAACCCTTCTGGGATTCATCCTGGCTGCCTTGCAGGTTGCCAGCCCTTCCCAGGAAAGAGCCCCCGTCGCAGGCGGAACGCTGTGCCGCTGTTTCCAGGGTTACCTGTGCAGAGCTGATAGCAGACAGGAAATTAAAATGTGCTCTGATGATGATGATCCCTTATCGACAGCAGATGGTGGCCATTAGCTGGACGTGCTTGTCAAGGGAAGGCACCAAGGCAAGCAGAGCAGACACCACTGTTGGGTTTGTCTCACCACCACTGCTGGGTTTGTGTCACCAACACTGTCAGATTCATATCACCACCACTGTTGGGTTGGTGTCACCACCACTGTTGGGTTTATGTCACCAACACTGTCAGATTCATGTCACCACCGCTGTTGGGTTGGTGTCACCACTGCTGTTGGGTTGGTGTCACCACCGCTGTTAGGTTTGTGTCACCACTGCTGTTAGGTTTGTGTCACCACCCCTGCAGGTGCTCCGTGGTGCATGCAGGGCAGTCCCTGAGTGCCCTGGTCATGGTGTATGGGACTCTGCTTTCCTGGCAGTAACTCAAAGGAGCCAGTGTGGCTTCCAGCTGAACTAGTTTGCAGAGTTCCTTGTCCTTGTTATCAGCCCATCCTGCACAGCTGTTCTCTCCTGCATGTTTCTTCCTCATACACAGCTTTTCTCTCTCGTTCTTCCAAAGACCTGGTTTCTACACTTGGGACTGTTCAACTTTTAAGCTCTCTGAGCATGGTCCAGGTGCCTGCAGTCTTTGTGGAGACTCATGTGCTGTAACCTGTGCCAGGATTGTTGGGGGATTTGTCAAGGGATGGCTGAAAGTAGAAAATCAGCCGAGGATCCGTTCTGCTGAGCTCTGAGATTAGCCAAGTGTCATATTATATGTGACTTTTCTTACTGAGCTGTCTCTTTTCCCTTCTGTCTCTGTGGGGTTTCTGCACCTCGCTTTTCTGCTACCTCTGAGGTGCAGAATTAGGCTGCAGTGTGGATGTACCTGCCCGTTTCAGATCAGGACAGCAAATCTCTCCCCAGATGTGTCTCTGACTTCTGTGTGTATCTAAACAGCTGCTGCCTGCTGTGCTGCAGGATGAAATCTGCATGCAAAGCCTTCTTGGAGACAGTAATGCTGGTGTTAAAGTGTTTGGAGGAGCCACTGTGATGGCTTAGATTTTCCCTGACCCCGGGCTGGCTTTGCTTGTGGAAGCACCAATGGAAGCCCACGGTGCTCTCTTTGTCAGCTGTAGGCTTAATTGCTCTTAAGATGTCAGTAATTCTGCAAAGACCAGACCTGTTCTAACCCGTGCTCAAGCTATTAATTAAATAAAACACTCCAGGCTGATTTCTGGGGCAGCACGTAGGCGGAGTGACACTGCGGCAAATGTGGGATCGTTCGCAAACAAAAACGTGCTTGTGATGTTACTCCTTACTTCCCTCCCAGTCCTTAACCCTAAAATCTATAGCCCTGAAAGAGTTCTGCCCTTGCCACAAGCTTTCTCAGGTGCTGGCTGGAAGAGCCTGCCATGCTTTTTTGCATTTATTTTTAATGCAAATGTTTAAATTTCAGATGTCCTGAACGACGCCATCTTTGACGAAGACCATGATGAGATGGTAATTGTGAAGGACATTGACATGTTCTCATTGTGTGAGCATCACCTCGTTCCATTTGTTGGAAAGGTAACTCTCCCTCACAGAACAAACCTGGGAATGCACAATAAAAGACCTTAAGTACACGTAAAAGACTTTGCAGCTGTAGCTACAAAGCTTTTAAGGCTGTAAGTACTTGCTGCTTACGGCTACAGTCCTAGAAGTTTAATCTTCAAAATATAAATAAGGAAGGCCTCCTTAATGTGAGGTTTTATTTGAATTTAAGCTGCTGAAATATAGTGCTCAACCTTTCCTAGTCTAAGTAATCTAATGGTTTCTGACATTTCATATCAAAGCTCTTCTCCATGAGGCAGCAACAAGCCTTGAGGGCAGACATCTCGATATTAAACCAGCTCACCCTGCACACTGGCTCTGTCATGGATTTAGCTCCTGGCTCAGAGTTACCCAGTGCACATTCATCTCTGAAACCCTCTGTGAGTGGAACAAACTCATTAGCAGCCCTACCTTAATTGTGTAAGCCGAGTCAGGGTGAGGGTGGCCAAAACTGGTGATGCTTAACTGGGGAGTCCTGTGAAAAGGGCTGGTGCTTCAGAGGGTGTTGGAATTGTAATGCCAACAACTTCAAGGAAATAAAATTTCTCCAGTTAACCACCGTAGAGGCGATGAAGAGTTCTGAGTGGGAGCTGCACGACTCAGCCTCTTCACTCCCTTATCAGCCCAGAAGGATGGAGCTTAGCATGATCCATCTGTTACCACAAAATGCTCACAGGTCCAAGAGCAGCACGTGCTTGTGTTGTCTATAAAATTCAATCAGTGCCACATATGTTCCAAGCAAATTGTCTCCCAATAATAAAATACATGAACACAAACCAGCTGTTTATTTAGTTGAGTCAATTCAGTTTTCTTTGCTTTCTTTTCTTGCTGTTGGTGTTTTATACTGGAGAGCAGGATAACTTTTTTCTGTGCAAGCTTTCTGTTGTGCCTGTTACTCTTGGTTGTGTGTACTGTGTATATTCTCCCCATTACTCCTGTGGCAATGTGTGAATATTTTTTACATCCAGCTGTTTACCCTGTGTGGTTTGGAGAAATCTCCACACAAACACCAACTCAGTCCTGCTAAATGACTTGGTATGGCTCTAAATATTCAGAGTAACCACTGCCCTGCTGGCTGCACCAAACAGGCTGCAAACACCCACCTGTAGGTCTTGCATTTTCAGTTCTATCCTAAAGGAAATCAAGAAACCTGCAAAAATATGGGGAACATGGTTCAAAGCTTATTTCTAAGTCGTGTCTCTCATTTTGTCTGAAATGTTTCATGTCTTTTCAGGTGTCAGTGGGTTGGTTGACTAACAGAAGGGGTAGGAAAGAGCAAGTTAGCCAGGTAATCAGGTGCACTGTGGTACCTCTACTGCAGGTACAGCTGCACAGGATTCTGAGATTCTCCAGGCAAAGCCAGAATCCCCCACTGACACTCCCCTGCTCTATCTTGGCTAATTTTTCAAGTCTCTGGTACAGTGGCACAAAGTACTGTGGTTTATAATCTGTTATTATCTGTAAACCCACTGGAATTCAGTAGCCTCCATGGCTTTCTAAGAACAAGGAGCTAAAGGTCCTTCCCTTCATATCTGAGGACTTTGCTGCTAAACTTCCTTCAATTTAGTTAATGTTCAGCAAATCCATATTTGAGCAGGCTGGAAGCTGAGTTAATCATCAGTGATCTATGATACTAAAACAAGAAAAAAAAAATCAAATCAGGAAGTGCAGCCTGATTTTTGGTGGCAAAGTACTTCTTGCCATCAGAACTTTCACTGGAAGTAAAGGACAGCCCCTCTTCCTTCCACTCCCTAAATCCATTTAAGAAAACTTGTTTATTTTAGACAAATAGTGCTGTGCTGGGTAATAGACTGCCTTTGTACCTAAATGCAGCAGCGTTCTGTGGCATTCCTGAGACTTGGAACATAAGCCTTGACCCCTGAAGAGCTGTGACTTTTGTCCCCCTCAGAAAATCTCACTTATTCCTCACCAGGACCTCATGAGGCATTCACAGTCTCAGCTCCACAATTCCCCAGGCTTGCATGGTGCCACGTTCCTCCCATATGCTGAGGCTTCTGGGCTGTCCCAGAGTTAATTTTGGGGCAAATGCACATCTCATTGTCTGTGCATGAGTTTCCTCTGCCCTTGGAAGGGTGATATTGCTGCTGTTAATGGTTGTTCTCCCCTATCTAGGTACACATTGGTTATCTCCCCAACAAACAAGTGCTTGGCCTCAGCAAGCTTGCTAGGTAAGTGTTCTAATGAAAGTGATGCTAATTTGTAAAAAGGATTCCAGGCTGTGCTAGCTGTGCTAATCTTTTTAATCTCCTCTCCCTCTAAAGCTCAGCCCACTTTGTGTCCAGGATTTGGATTTAGACCAATCCTCAGCATTATTTTTCTTTATGGAGAGGACACATAAAGTCTTGGAGCTGTGTGTCAGTTCTCACCAGTGGCTGCAGTAGAGCCCTGATGCTTTTGTATGTTCCCCCAGAGCACTGGGGTCTGCAGGGAGCTGTGAGGCAAAGAACAAGAGAATTTGGTTATGTTCTAAGGCAGGCCACAAAAACTAGTGAGAGTTTCCAGGTCTTTACTACTTGGTTGTAGACTGAATAATAAGAACAAAAACCTGACAACTTCCAAAGTGTAGATGATCACATTTTTATGGATATAAATTGAATCTAAAGCTTTCATCTCTTAGCTGACTCTTCAGAGAAATTTGGCATTTCTTTCTTTCACTGAAGAGGTCCTGAGAGTGCTGTAGGGTAGATTTTATAGATAAAGTTCAGCCTAAGAAACAAAGCAATTTGTGGAACACTTGAGAAATCTATTTCTTATGTAAAATAGCTTTTTTTTCTCAGCAAGTGCCCTTGGGTCCGTGGTTGCACTGACTCTTGTTATTAAGTGACATTTTCTTGTGCTGGTGAGGAAGAGGATGGTAGATCCCTTCAAAAAGCAGATTATTTGGGATCAGAGTGGAAGGGTCCCTTTTTGACAAACAAATCCAAAAATTTGGCTGAAGTTCAGAATGACCACATAGGTTTTGCTTTCCCTGATGGGTCTGTTAATCCCGTGTAGTTGCAGTAACACTGATGAGAAATTAGCCCTGCAAATCTGCCTGCCTGCTGGGTTTTCTTAGCAGGTAAGAAATGTGTGGGATATGACAGCAAAATGTCCTAAAGTGAGCCAGATCTGTTCTTCTCTGCTTGCACAACAAGGAGCTGGGTTTGGAAGTGGAAGGATCCTTGGAGGTCCCATCTCTGCTCTGTAACCTTGTACTTCAGGGAGGCATCTCCCTGTCTCCAGCAGAGCTTTTAGGAGTGGGCTTTGCTCTGATTAAAAGGCTGGAAAGGGGTTGTTCAATGTGTAAATTTTCTCCTGGTTTTTT
>VXBB01008341.1:36370-47969 GCA_013399915.1 Illadopsis cleaveri
TGTGAACGCCCCCGGGAGCATCCCTGCATCCGGTCCCGCTCTCACAGCCACAGCCTGTCCCAGCTTTTGGGGGGCACGGGGCAGGGGCAGGTGCTGGGGGGCTCAGCAGAGGCGGCGTGGACGTGCTGGAAGAGCCCCAGGAGGAGGGAATGCTCACCGCTGAGTGCGTGCTCCGTCATGCTCAGGCACAGGGACTCCAGCCTGTTGTTGATGTCAGGTTCAGTCACTGGCACCTGGAACTCTGCAGGGGAAAAGGGAATAGGAGAGACCCTGGTCAGGGACTTGACAGGGGACCCTGCCTGCCTGCTCTGTATAGAGAAACCATCTGAAAAATGCCCCAGGAGGGTTTGATGGGACTCCCAGTAAAATCATCTTCAGCAGGAAGACACTCACAAAAGCAGTCATCACCCCCTGTTATGCATACGGGATGAATCTGAAGGGGTTCAGATGCTGGTAAGAGATATAAGGGGCAGCAGGAGCAAGAGCAGAACCCCACCCAGGGAGGGGGCATTCCTGGTCATCTCCTGGGGATGGATCTGTCCATGCAGGCAGGGTTAGTGCTTGGACACGGGATAGCAGCACAGACCAGCAGAGACACTGTCTGACTCCTCTGGGACCAGCTTGGTTCCCACTCAGTCGCCCATGTCATCGCTGCCACATCCCTTGGGGGGGGTGAGCACAGAAAAGGGGACACACACATGAAATCTGGAGTGTTCCAACACCCCTGTCCTAATCTAAACAGCAGCAAACTTTCCCCACCCTGCAGCAAAACCTGCAAATACGGCTTGTGCTACTGTGCTGGACAACATCTCCCACTTTCCACTGGTTCACAGGAACATGGGAGGAGATCCAGGAGGACTGAGGTCCCCCCACAGCCTGGCAAACAGTGGTTTGTGAGCTCAGCATCACATCATTGCTTACTTTCCTTGCGACTTAATCCACGTCTTTGGCTCCCCAATCCTCCTACGCCCTCATCCACCGCAGGCTGACGTGCCAAGAGAAACCCATTTATTCTCCTCCAACGCCTGAGAAATGTGCCCTTGTCCCGGTGTTTAATCAATACCCAGGAACAGCTGCTGCTCCTGCTGTATGGAACATTTGCTGCCCAAATGCTGCAGTTTAACACTGCTGGTGTGTGAGGCCAGGGAGCTGCCAGCCCAAACCAGCAGCAGTATAAGGATGAGGGTGAGTTAACTGGGGGATGGATTCCCTGTCCTGAGGTGTAAATGGTGTGTTGGTAGGAAAAGGCACGCTCAAAGGCTAAGGAAGGGACACACAAACAGGCTTCCTCAGGGCCAGGATGCTCCAGGTCCAGGGTCCAAGGTCAGTGGGATCCTCCCTGAATCAGAGGATGCTCCTATACACAGGAGCACTTTGGCAGTGTTAGGGAAGGAAGCACTGACACAGCACCATTTCCCTTCACACGCACTGTGGAAAGAATTTCCCTTGAGTGCATGAAGGCAGTCCTTCCGCACCGGGGCTCCGTGTCTATCCATGAGGAAAAAGTGATGGATGAGCTACCACCTTCCCTCCTGACATAAGCCCCTCAGAAGCGAGCTAGGCGAGGCAGCAGCACTGTAACACACAGAGTCAAGATGGCAAATATAGGGTCAAAACCCCCTCCAGTGATATCTATGGTCAACCCAGGAATTCAGAGATACCCCAGTGGGGGCATACTCTGCCAGCACAGGCCATGTGCCTGTGGGGCAGTTCACCAGCACAGCTCCTCTCACCTCCCCTGGCTGTGGGTAAGTGGAAAAGCACCTCTGCTGCCTACCTGGCTGCTGAAACATCAGCATGGTCTGCGGGGACGTGTGGACCGGCAGCGAGCGCGTCCTCTGCACCGAGCTGTGGCTCCGGCTGGGCATGCTGTTACTGCCCCCAGGGTTGGCAAACCACAGGTTCTGTGGGGAGCAAACACAAAGTGTGGGATGCAAAGCAAAGTCCTCTGTGCCGTGGGTTTATAACCACTTTAGGATCACAGGATGGTTTGGGTTGGAGGGGAACTTACAGATAATCTCGTTACAATCCCCTGCCATGGGCAGGGACACCTTTCACTATCCCAGGCTGCTCCAAGCCCCGTCCAACCTGGCCTTGGACACTTCCAGGGATCCAAGGGCAGCCACAGCTTCTCTGGGCAATCTGTGCCAGGGCCTCCCCATGCTCACAGGGAAGAATTCCTTCCCAGTATCTCATCTAAATCTCCCCTCTGCCAATTTAAAGCCCTTCCCTTTCTCCAACCCCTATCTGCTCTTGTCAAAATCCCATCTCCCTGTTTTATAAGCCACTTTAAGGACTCAGCTTTTCCCCTTCTGCTGCTTGGTTTGCCCCCCTCCCGCTGCTCCCACTTCTACATCCCCCTGCACAGAGGGGAACGCAACCCAAACCGCTGGAAGAGTGGGTGAAAAAAGTGGGGATCTGGACAAGTAAAGGGAAGGAAAAGCAAATGAAGCTCGTGGGAAAGGGAGGGAAGAGCTGGAAATGGTCACAAATGCCAACCAACCTGTCTGCCTTGCTTGAGGATGGCGGGGCTGGCGGCAGGGCTGCGCTGGGGGGTGCCCAGCAGCCCCGTGGGGCCCAGCAGCCCCAGCCGGGCCGTGGGGAGGTTGCGGGAGGGGATCTGGAACTGGCGGGGATTCCTCCGTGCCAGCCCCGCCCCCGCGGATCCGGCTGTCGGGAGGGAGTTGGACTGGCCAAAGCCTCGGCTGCGGAGAGAGAGCGCCGGGGGTGAGACACTGACCCCTGTGAGGGGCTCCTCCCCCTCCCATCCCACCGAGGGTCGGACATTGAACCCTGTGAGGGGCTCCTCCCCCTCCCATCCCACCGAGGGTCGGACATTGAACCCTGTGAGGGGCTCCTCCCCCTCCCATCCCACCGAGGGTCGGACATTGAACCCTGTGAGGGGCTCCTCCCCCTCCCATCCCACCGAGGGTCGGACATTGAACCCTGTGAGGGGCTCCTCCCCCTCCCATCCCACCGAGGGTCGGACATTGAACCCTGTGAGGGGCTCCTCCCCCTCCCATCCCACCGAGGGTCGGACATTGAACCCTGTGAGGGGCTCCTCCCCCTCCCATCCCACCGAGAGTGAGACACTGACCCCTGTGAGGGGCTCCTCACCCTCCCATCCCACCGAGGGTGGGACATTGAACCCTGTGAGGGGCTCCTGACCCTCCCAATCCCACTGAGAGTGAGACACTGACCCCTGTGAGGGGCTCCTCACCCTCCCATCCCACCGAGGGTGGGACATTGAACCCTGTGAGGGGCTCCTGACCCTCCCAATCCCACTGAGAGTGAGACACTGACCCCTGTGAGGGGCTCCTCACCCTCCCATCCCACCGAGGGTGGGACATTGAACCCTGTGAGGGGCTCCTGACCCTCCCAATCCACCAAGGGTGGGACACTGAACCCTGTGAGGGGCTCCTGACCCTCCCAATCCCACCAAGAGTGAGACACTGAGCCCTCTGAGGGGCTCCTGACCCTCCCATCCCACCAAGGGTGGGACACTGACCCTTTTGAGGGACTCCTGACCCTCCCAATCCCACCGAGAGTGAGACACTGACCCCTGTGAGGGGCTCCTGACCCTCCCATCCCACTGAGAGTGAGAACTGACCTCTCTGAAGGGCTCCTGACCCTCCCATCCCACCAAGAGTGAGACACTGACCCCTGTGAGGGGCTCCTGATCCTCCCATCCCACCGAGGTGGTCCCTCCATCCTGTACAGGCAGCAGGAAGGAGGCAGTCTGGGTTTGCAGCACCCTCTCTTCTTCCCATGTGCCTTCCCGCCCTTCTGCAGTTCTCAGATACACACTGGTTTTCTTCAAAGCTTATTTTACTCCTCCAAAATGGGTCTGTTGTTAAATACAATCTAAAATAATTCAGGTAATGCCCTGGGAACTTGATTTCTTTGAGGTTTCTCACGAGTGGATTCTCCAGTGTCTAATTTAAGTTCAGCTTATGCTGTTGGGTTTTCTTTCCTCCCTTCCAGGAGGTTCATTTTTACAAATATGGTCACCTCTGAGACTTTTCAAGTTCTGTAAAATTTAGTTAGAATGACCTAACAAATCCAAGTTTTATTAGGGAGGGCTGAGCTAATGGTGCTCTCCTGAAATCTCATCCTGAAAGTTCCCAGTTACCTCCAAAACACTGTATTTTTTGGGAATAATTAACTTGCAACAAACCAGGCATTGCAGAATGAAACAAAGGGGTGATGTTGTTAAAAGTGATTTAAAAATCTTTTTTCCTTGCCTCCCTATGCTTTCTAGGATCACCCAAAATCCAGCATCACCTTGGAAGTGAGCAAACGTGTTCCCAACACAGCCCTGCCTGGCTCTCTGACTGCACCTCTGGCTCTGCACCCTCCGAAAACTTCCAGCCTTTTCTTCTGCCACTTCATAGCTTTTTGAGGAAAGTTTCCAGTGCTGTTGCCATCATCAAAGGGCAGCAGGGAAAGAGCCCAGTATTGGGGAGATGCTGCAGAGCTGGAAGTGCCGTGTTTGGAGCCATGGAGACAGGGTGGGATCAGAGAGAAAGGCACCAGCCACACACACAAGGACACTGCCTGCCGTGTTCCCTTCCCAGCCAGCACCTGGGATCTCACTGCTGAAGCTTTTCCAACCCTCTCCCTTTCCTAAACATGGCTCTGAACCCAGCAGAACCCATCCCTCCCTGGGGGAGGCACTGTTCCCACTTGGAGTGCTCTCGCTCTGGGCACTGCATCCATCCCTCCCCTCCTGAAATCCCGCATACCTCCTCTGCTGCCGGTAGCCTGACAGCTCCAGGAGGGATTTCCGAGGGAAAGACCGAAAGAGTTTCTGCACCTGCTGTTTCCATGACAGCAGCCGCTTCTTCTGGATCTCTGTAAACGCCTGCCCAAAAAAAACCAGAGAGAGAGAGAGGGAAAAATAGGAAACATATGAATATTCTTCTGGACAAAGCCAGCAGGGATGTGTATGTGGGTGTGTGGGTAAAGAAAAGCAGCTGGAGAAAGTGATGGGGTGAGTTAAACCCCATCAGAAAGTCCAGGGGGAAACACTGGTCTTTCTTCAGGATTTACTCATCTCAGGTGGAGAAAATGCTCTGGCAGCATTCCCTGTGTCCCAGAGTGACAGCCCAGGCTCTGCCTCGAGGCTGCCAACTCCTTTTGGCAGAGCAGGGGTTTGACACTGGGTCCTGACGGGTGGTGACACTTGTCACCTGGATGTGGCTCTAGAAACGCTGCCAGGGTGGGCAAAGCTGGGATTAAGAAAGCTGAGCTGCCCTGTGGAATCCTGCATCCTATCCCCCTTCTCGGGGCTGGGCAGAGCTTGACTGTGATCCTGGCACCAACAGGCTCTGCGGGAGGTCACCCAGGGTGAGCCTGTCACCCACCCAGGCTCCCTGCAAAGGTCACCCTGGCAGGGACAGACCTGCTCCCAGAGCTCCAGGCAGGAGGTGTGGGTGACAGGGACACCCACGTGCCACCACTGCTAACTTTAGACACCCAAGGTCTCTGCTGGAGAGAAGCAGAAGTCTCCAGAGGACAATCTGGAGGCTAATTAGTGCCTGACTTGATTGCTCTGAACCACTCTGGAGGAGATGCTCTGTCCTGGTGCTGATTATGCCGGAGCCAGCGCAGAGGGTGGTCCTGGGACATGGGCTGGCTCTGCTGGGAAAAGTGCAGGCACTTTGGGAAAAGTTCCATGTCCTCCTGGCTTTGTTCTCTGGCCTCAGGCTGCAGCTTCCACCACTTGTGCTCCTGACCCCTCCCATATGGACAGGTGATGGAAGCAGCTTGTTCTTCCAGGTACTGCCAGCGTAGGTAGGAGACACTGCAGGACACCAGGAACACCAGCCATCCCTCCCTGCCACCAGACAGGAGCGTGCCAGAGCCCTGTGGCACAGTCTGAGCCATCATCCAGCCGAGGCAGATCCGCTGGGAGCAGGAACAGATGTAAAAATCCCTGTTGCAAAATCCCAAGGCCCACGTGGTGCAAAACGGGAGGAGGCAACGCCGGGTCTGTCTGATGGGAACCGCCTGCACGTTCATCCCAGGATTCTTCCTTTCATCCAGCTGCTGAGGGGACTGTCACGAGCCAGAAGAATTTCCCAGCTCCAGGCCTTGGCAATTAAACCAGCGTGGGGAGAAGCAACATTTCCATGCACCACGTTGGAGCTACCGCCTGCTCCAAGCCTGTTCTGTCAGAATTACTATTAATACCCCCCCAAAATATTTGTGTTAGAAACTGAAAGGTTTACATAAACAGACACTTTGGAAACAGTTTCCAAGTGATGAGAACAACAGTTGTAGATGATCTGACACGACTCACCTCGTGGATTAGACATTTGTCTATGAGCTGTAAATAGGAACTTATATTCTCTTCATCGGGTCGGGAAACTAAAAGTTGTGTGCAGACTGGAAAAAGAAGAAGAAGAAAAGGGAAATGGGGATGGGGACACCAAGTTGGGGCCCAGGAGGGGTCCCACAAACACCTTGGACATCCTGTTTCCCTTGTAACCACAAACAGGTTTTTCATCAGTGAGAAAAAAACGTCCTTCCCCAATTCCTGCTGTGTCTTCCTATATTTAGGGCCAGATTTTGTTCTCTGTTATGATGGTGTAAATCCAGAGTAACACCACTGGAGTCCCCAAAATTAGACCTAAGCAACTCAGGGGCACAGGATTAATCCCTATTCATAGGCAAGACAGCTCCTGTTCCCATGGCCAAAATCTGCCCCCACTGCAGAGTGGTAGATTCCCACCTTCCCTGATGAATTTTAACCTCTTTTGGAATGAATGTCATTGAAAGAAGGGGGAATGAGCTCACAGAGGAATGAGTTTCTCCTGATGTAAACCCCTGGGCAGGGCTGCCTGGGGGTCCAGGAGGACACCACATCTTGGCAGGGCTTGTGCCACACTTTGGCATTTGTCACAGGAATAAAATGGGGCTGGAGCCCCACATGTGGCTGTTCCTGCAGGCAACCAGCAGGGGACAAATTCTGCACCAGGTTTCTGTACAGAAGACATCTCAGCTATTTTTTTGCCAAAAAAGGTTGGAAATAGAGACAAGGCTGATACTTCTTTGTGGCATCCCAACGAGGTTCTTTCTGTTCCCAGTCTCCTGCAGATGACAGTCCCCTTCCTTTTCCCCAGGGAGATCTCCCTCCATGCAGCCAGCACTGACACCTCAGGTGCCACCAGCAAGGGTTAGGGCAATCCAAACTCACACAGATTAACTCCAAGAGCCCTGAATATTGCACAGGAGGTCAGTCCCCACCTCAGCTTGCTCCTGTCACTGCCCAGTGTGTTATCCCTGATGCAAAGCCATGCTCCCTGCACTAGACATGGAATGGCAGCAGAGTATTCCTGCATCCAAACTGGGGCATAAAAAGTGGCTTGGACCCACTGATTTGCACTCAAATTGCCTCATGTCCAGCCCATGCACCACTGCTACCCTGCTCCAAGCAGAGCAAGTCCAAGGGATGCTGCTCAAAACATCTCTGGATCAGTGGGATGATCCCAGGGCTCTGGATGGGAAGAGAGAGGATGGATTCCACTCCTGCCCTCAGGAAAAGTTGTGATTTCTGCCTCTGACCTGGGGTAGGGAGAGGATGCTTTCCACCTTGGAGGCTTGGAATGCATGGTATCCATCTTGGACCTCGGGCAGGCAGCTTGGGCCATTGCTGCCCCTCCCCAAAATCACAGCCCACCTCCCCTGTCTTCTTACCTCTAACCCCAGCATGACATGACCTCAAAAAACCATCACCCCTCAGACTGGGACCAGCAGGAGCTCAGGGAAAGGCAGCTGCCAGCGCTGTCGCCGCACACCCCCTGCCCCAAAGCAGCCCTCCCTAACAAGGACAGGCCACCAAGGTCTCCCAGGTCAGCAAGGACAAGGGACAGCTGCTCACCTTTCCCCATCACTCGGGTGAACTGCCCGGGCAGGTCACCCTCGGGCAAAGGGGCGCCCCCGGACTCGCCCTCACATCCCGGCAGATGGTGCTGCTGCATCCCGGCCGCCGCGGAGTCCTTGCAATCCGAGCCTTGGCTGTCCGAGCCCAGCAGGGAGGAGGGGTGGTGCGAGTCCACGTCCCGGCCGTGCTCCTCCGTGCTCGAGTTTTGGGAAGAGTAGGCTTTGATGGGGGTGAGGATCATTTGGTGTAGTTCCTGCAGCGGGACACGCAAGTTGCCGCCTTCCAGGATGTCCTGCGGATGAAAGCCGAGAGAAGAGGGTTTGTCTTTGCAGGGACCCCTCCTGTGACCCCCAGAGAATTCCCAGCTTTGCTCCTGCTTCAGGATCCTGCTGCACTCCACAGTCAACAGGCCACACTTCATTCATCAAGTCTTTTCCTTCTATCAGGGGAGTGCTGTGTCTGATTATCCATGGATGTGTTCAGACCTGAATCCCCAGAGATAAATGAGCCCCCGTCAACCACTGGGACCCAAACCCAACAGCAATCCACATGGAATGTTTCCACAAAGTGACTGAGCCTGGGAGATTTCAATGCCCAGAGCAGCAAATATCTTGTTTGCTCCCCAGCAATCCTATAATCCCAACATTTCAGCTCTGTTTCATTGGAATTACAGTAACATGGGCTTGTTTCCTGTTTCCAGCACTGCCTTCAAGCCTGGCTCCCATTAACTGCTCTGCCCCAAAACTGTTTGCCATGGCATCCTCATGCTCTGGGATCATCTCAGAGCTCAAGACCATGCTGGGATGCAGGAGCTTGTCCTGTGACAGCAGTGAGCACATCCCTGTCCATTCTGGGATGGGCTGGGGGAGTGGATGCAGTGGGCACTGGGAGGGTTTCAAGGGGAGCAGGTGGTTTGTGGTCAGACACAGAAGGGGACACCCCCAGGTGAACTGATGCTCCCACAGCAAAACCATTCAGCTTGGAGATCCTGGAGCAGATCCCTCCAGGAGGGAGAGAATTTGGGTGCATCCCAGCCTCACTCCTTGTGTGGATCAAGAACTCAATTTCTATGGTCAGATCCTTGTCACACTCATGGGAAATAACTGCATTTTGTTTTTAATGTAGCCTGGACCAGAACAGCTCACTGCAGGCTCCTGCACGGTCTGGCTCATGGGACACTGCTTGGAAAGAGGCAACTTTTGGAGTGAATCCTGATGCACTGAAGGAAAGGACACTAAGTGGGCACATGGGATGTGCACAAGCCCTGAAACAGTTGTTGATTCTAATTCCTGCTGCATTCCCAGCTGACTCTTGGACATCTCAGCTCCATTTCTCTCAAAAATCTGGTGTCAGTCTGCTGGGCTCTCGTTTTTTGGGAGAAAATCCTGCCATGCTAACTAACAGAGAGGGGTGTAACAGCTCTTTCCAAGAATGCAGCAGTATTTAGCAGTGAGACACTGCCCAAAAACATCAAGTCCCACACATGCTCTTGTTTAGCAAAAATTGGATGGGAAGCCTGGAAAACCAGAGACATCTCCTCCCAGGGACAGCAGCTCACAGGCAGCTCTGACTCCCAGGAAAGTGGGACAGGGTCACAGTGCCACAGCCCAAACCCTCCCCTGGAGGGCTCCAAACCAGTCCCTGCCACTTTCCTCCTGTATTTTACAGCGTGCCTGGCTGGCTGTGCCAGCTGAGCTGGGCTCCAGCTCCTGCACAGCACCACTCAATCAATACCAGATTCCCAAATCCCACTGCAGAAGTGGAGGAAGAGGCTGTGCAACCGCCTGGAAAACACAGACCTGCAGCCAGCTCCATCCAGCCCTTGGATTTAATAGTTATTATTAATAACAGAGGTAAATATGGCTTTATTAGCTTCTGCCATACTCTGAGCACAAGCCCATATTATAAATAAATAGTGAAGCAGTGAGCTAAGGAAAACACCAATAAATAGCAACACACCACAGAAGTATTTAAAAGCCCCTAGTGGGAGGCTCTGCAAGTTGCTGTTTGAAGATGGTGCAATTAAATATAATATAATACAGCGATAATAAATAGGGAGAGGTTGGGTGAGGAGTTGCTCCCAGCTAGGCTGTGGTGCTGCTACCTCCCCAGAAGCCCATTCTGTAGGGTTTAAGCTTTTGTTGCAGTGATAAAGAAGTTTCTATTTATTCTCCTTGGCAATTCACAATGTTGTTCAGGCCCTGATGAGGGTGTCTGGTGTTTGGTCTGGGGACAGGGTGCCCATACCATGTTCCAGGAAAGCCCAAGTCTTTCTGAGCACCCTGGAGCAGACCAGGACCCCAGGGTACATCCATCCCAGCTGTATGAGTGTGGGAGATGCATTAGGACCCACTCTGCAAAACACAGCTTTGAGCAATGAGGCCAAGGGAAAGGTATCTCCCCCACCATGGCAGAGGGTTGGAACTGGATAGTCTTTAAGGTCCCTGCCAGCCCAAACCATTCTGGAATTCTCTGAAATAAAACCTGCATCAGATCCCCACAATACGTGTAAGCAAAGAGTGCTTCACCCCAGAATTAATTCCTGGCTTCTTAAAAACACAAGAAATACAAAAATGGTTGTGATTACTTACCCCTTCTAAAGATTTGAGCAGGTTTTGTCTTTCTTTTAGCTTTTGGATACTGATGACTATTTTGTGTCTTGCACCTTTGGTAACATTCTGCAAAAACAGGACAAAAGTTGACGTTAACACTTCCACAGGGCAGCTGGCTCAACCCAAACCCTTCCTCCCCTAAACAGAAAGGGCTGCTAGAAATTAATTGCATTTTTGAGTGCAGAGATTTGTGGGGGACATAGAAAATCACCCAGAGACTTGCTGAAGATAGAGATTTCCAGATAGTCTGTCCCTCCTTGGTGCACCTCACACACGGAAAGCAACAGTGTTCCCATTCCACTTTATCCCAAGGACAACCCAGAGGTGAACCTGAAAGCAGTAGGGGTTGGAACCACATAATCTTTAAGGTCACTTCCAACCCAAACCAGCAACACTCTATGATTCTATGACATTTTCAAAGGCAGACAGCCATCAAAGCCCCACTGACTTTAAGGGAGTTGGGGTTACTGCAGGTTGCACCCCTGAAATTCCTGAACTTAATCCCAGCTGGACAAAAAATCCCCCAAGCACAGCTCAGATGGGACAGACGGGACTTCCATGCCGGGACTCCAGTAAAAACACGGGGTAAAGTTTTTTTCAGGTATGACGACAGCTTTTTTCACTCCCCAAGACCCCATTTCCCTTTCTCTGCTTCCCAACCATGGGAAGACACACAAAGGGGCTTTGGAAGCTGTCACCCCACCAAGTGACATGGGACGTACTTGTGCCTCGAGCTGGCATTCGGTGAGGGCCATCATCTCCTCGTACGTCATCTGGGAGAAGAGGGCGGCGTACTTGTGCAGCCGGAGGCTCTTCAGCCAGGCTGGGACATCTGGAGCACAAACAAAGGCAAGGACAGGAGAGCTCCACTGAATTCATGGAACAGCACAACCACGAGCAACAGCATCAACAGCAACATGAGAGGCATCCCAATGGACACCTCACTGAGCTTCATGGACCTTTGGGAGGACACAGGGCTCTGGACGTGGATGGGACAAGGAACCAGCCCCTGGATGAGGACACAGGGCTCTGGACGTGGATGGGACAAGGAACACGCTCCTGGATGAGGCCACAGGGCTGTGGGATGTGGATGGGACAA
>VXBB01008341.1:48171-99137 GCA_013399915.1 Illadopsis cleaveri
GGATGTGGATGGGACAAGGAACACGCTCCTGGATGAGGACACAGGGCTGTGGGATGTGGATGGGACAAGGAATCAGCCCCTGGATGAGGACACAGGGCTGTGGGATGTGGATGGGACAAGGAACACACTCCTGGATGAGGCCACAGGGCTGTGGATGTGGATGGGACAAGGAACACACTCCTGGATGAGGCCACAGGGCTCTGGATGTGGATGGGGCAATGAAGCAGCCTCTGGATGAGGACACATCCTCAGAAGCTGGGTTTCTGTGGGAAAGCCACTGGGAATTAGCCCATGGGGAGCTGGCATTGTGCTACTGCATGCCAAGCTCCTCACTGCTGTTTTCCCAGGAACATGGGAACTGCTGAAGCTCATGGAGTGGTTGAGCTTAGGACAAGCAAAGGGCTGTTTTGTGGATGGCAGACACTGATTTATGGCATGAGGGATAATGGCATGTGCTGAAAATGAAACCAGTTGCTTAAACAGAACTAGAGAGGTGGGTTTGGGATGCAAAAATGATATGCCATCAAAGACGGCCCCACACCCTACTTCAAAGGGTGAGTTGGGACCTAAAATGCACCGACTGAAATCACTTCTTCCTTTCCAGCCATTACCTGCAGTGTAGCACCTCTATGCCCAGCTGGATGGGTACCCAAAACCACATTTATCCTCCTGACATCAACATGGTTTCACAGTGAGGAACCTGGGAGGGGAATCCTTCCTCTGTGTCATTCACAACCCCCTAGATGCCATGATGGGGTGTCCTCCACAGAGAAGGCAACGTGACAACAAGCAGCTATGCAGGGTTTTGCAGGTTTGGGGGTCTGTGGTGACACCCCACAAGGGAAGGGGGCCCTGCAGGTGTCTGTGTGGCAGCACAGCACTGGGCCTGTGACGATACTTTTCCTTTGTAAAGGCTTCAAATGCTTTGCCTAATTGAGACCTGCTTTATTTAGCACCTACAACCCAACAGGAGCTCAGCCACAGCCTTCCCAGCTGACGTGCTCTGCTCCCAGCAACACCTTGTCCATAGTCCCTGTCCCCTTCCCTAGCAGTGAGACACTCGGGAGCTCATTCCCACTGCTGGGACATCCATCTCATGGTGTGGGTCCAGAGAGTCCCACACTGTTGAGTACCACATGCAAGCCAAGGATTGTCCATGACCTTTTCCTGAACTAAGGCCTCATCACTGGAAGGGACAGGGCAGGAGGGACCTTGGTTTGGTTCCCTAAGGCAATCCATACATCTGCCAGAAGTCTCCTGCTGCCTGAGCTGATCCCAAACCCACCTTGCATCCAAGCAGAGGATGCAAATAATCCCAACATGCTGCATCTTGCTCACACTCTCCAAATCCCAGACACACATTGGGATTCACGTGTCAATGAAATTCCTCAAGCGCTGCACAGGAGATCAAACCCTCCCCCCCCCGCAAACATGGGGAAAAGCAATTACTGAGCACAGATGGGCTGAAATTCACCGTTTTCCAAAAGTTCTGACATGCAACAGTCCCAAAGTCTGCTACCAGCACCCTCTGAAACTGATTTCTGTTTAAAATAAACAAAAACCTCTTAGCAAAAAGCCCCATTTCCAGCACAGGCTCAAATCTCAACATCATTTTTATAAAATCCACACCATTCTAGTGACAGCACATTAAAAGTCTCCCTGATCCCATGTCCCCATGGGACACCTGCCATTGGCACACGTCCCATGTCAATGGCAAAGCCCACAGGGATACCTCCAGAAGAGAGAAGCAACTTCATGTAGGCATTGAACCCTGAAGGAAACCCATCTCTAACCTTTGCAGAAGCAGCTCTTTGCCTTTGCATCAGCCTGTCTGGCTCATGCCTTAATTTTGGGGAGAGTGATGGTCCCAGAGCCCCCCTGCCAGCAGAGATGGCAATCCTGGAAGCAGGCTGGGGAGAAGGAGCCACCCCAGGACACAGAGGGTGTGCTGTGTGTGGTGGAGCTTCCCCCTTCCCACAGGGAAGAGGCAACCAGGAGGTGCAAGGACATGCAAGGTGATTTCATGGTCCTTGGAAAGTCAAACTTCCCAATGCTCTCCACGGATGGGTGAACCACCTGCCTGCAGAGCTACTCTTTAATCAGCAATTACCAGGAGCTAATTGCAAAGTCATGGCACGGCTGTCAGGAAATATGCCATATTTACACACAGGACACCTTGGATATGCTCCCAGCAGAAACCCCCAGCTCTACCCAGACCTTCCTCCTGGTGCTCCCCAAGTTGTGCCCCAGGAATCACAGAATCCTGGAATGGTTTGGGTTGGAAGGGGCCTTAAAGATTAAATAATTCCAACCCCCTGCCATGGGCAGGGACACAGACAGACAGACAGACAGACAGATGGGCTCCATGGAGAACCAAGTGTCCATATCTTCCCCTGGGGAAACCAAGAGCTAGGATAAAGCCAAAGGGCATTTTCCCTTCAGCACAAAGGTAGATGAAAAGAAAAGAAATGGGAGACTTGAGAGCACAAAGATAAACAGAAAGGAAAGAAATAGGTGACACTGGGGGAGATAAACTGGGAAGGCAGATGGGGATCTGTCAGGGGTTCCTCACATTCCAGATCCCGTGGGTCTGGATCCTCCTGGATGCCCCGGAGGGTGTTAAAGAAGAAACCAGCTGACCAGAAGCAGGGGTGACACCCAGCCACAAGAGCCTGCAGGCACTGGGGGAGACGTGGCTGCAATTCAGAGAAGGGACTTGGCAACCAGAGCAGCCAGTCTGGATGGAACACGAGGCAGCCCAATAAAAATGCACCAAGTTGTGCATTTGTGCAGGAACGAGAAACGGCACGATCGGAGTGCAGGGAACGGGCAGTCCTCTCTTTTTTTTTTTTCTTTTTTTCAGGAAAGCTGTGGGGATACAATGGGTCATATGCAGCCCATGGTGCTTTGTTATTTGAGGATGATGAGCTACACAGCCACAGGAATGCTGTTTGGAGGCAAACAAGCCTCTGCTCTGCTTCCAAATCCAGTTTTGGGCAACACACCTTCAATAAAACGCCGACTTTTTGGAAAAAAAAACTGGCAGAGAGAAGCAGGAACAACCCCAAATTTAGAAAACATCATCTGGGAAGGCACTGGAATGGTTCAGCCTGAAGAAAACCCAGCTGAGGGGGGAGGACATGGCAGGCACAGACACCAGAGGTTGTGAACATCTGTTCTGCACGCCCCTGGACAGGGGGACAAAAGCCATTTGGCTGAGTCAGCAGTGGCAGAATCATATTTGGAAGTCTGGGAAGGGACAGCCTGAGGAAGGGGTGGACATATCCCAGCTGCAAGCAGCAGCAGAGGGATGTGTTACTATGTGGGGGTTATTTAATTGATCACTGCTCGGGGACAGCCTCTGGGTTTTGTGGATTTGGCCACACAGGTTGATTGCACAGCACTGGGAAGTTTCTATCCACGCAGATCCTGGAGCTGCAGCTGTGGATCACAGGGAGCCAAGCTCCCCGTGGTCTCCTCCCCAGCTCCTTCTGCAGAAACCTGGAGAAACGTAGTGTTAAACAGCTCCCCTCCAAAACACCTGCTCCCAAAAAGTTCTGGCCAGACAGACTGCAGGACCCGACCTGCCTCTGCTACATTCCTTGGAACCGTGAGGGGTTTTTCATGCATTTATTTCATGCACATCAAAGCCATCCAGAGCCAAGCCAAACACAGTCCCACATCACACAGATTAATCCATATCTCAATTTGTCTGTAATTAGACTAAAAATCAGACCTTGTGACTGTTAAAAAATACAGTTATTTCCCTATTCTGATACACCACTGGTTTGTACACAATTGAGCTGCTTTGCATTATTGCAAACTGGAGTTGTTTAACTCAGTCTGAGAGCTGCAGGGTCATTTTCAGTCTGTTCCCAGGAACACACAGTCTGTGTATTTGCCCAGTTTTTATCTATTTATTCCTCCTCAGCCTAAAGTTTGCTCTGCATCTTTGACTGCAGCAAGTGGGGTTTATTTCTGCCTTGTTTACCACCAGAACCACATATGTTTATTGCCAAAATCTCTGTGAAATGTAGGTATAACGGGAAAACCAACCGAAACACACAGGTTAAATTCACTGCAAACATGTATTCCAAGCCAAAACTTCCCCAAATACTTGGTGGGTACCAAACACTGCAATGGTAAATCACACGTGGCTTCTTGCTAAGCTTGCTCTGAGCTATTTCTCACCATCATAAAAAAAGAAAGAGAAAAAAAGAGCACCACTCACAGCCAAAAGCCACAGGCTATGGAAAAAATCCAGCTTTTTGGAAAGCTGGCAGCTCACAGGACTTTGGGGCAAAACCAGCCCACTGGCACCCAAGTGTAAAACGTCAGATCAGGACCAGCTGCTAGTTAAAAGAAAACCCAAGGCATTCCCCTAAACCTAAATTCCTAAGCCGGGAAGAAAACGCCGGGAGGCCCCGCTGGGTCAGGAGGATCCTCGCCCAAAACCGCCATCCCGGAGCCCCGCGCTGCCGGGAACGCGGCTCTGCCCCTCCTGCCTCCGGGTGCTGGGGGGTGTGGGGAGGGCTGGTTTGTCACTCACCTTTCATCCCACTCCCTTCCTCCTGGAATGTGTTACGAGCAGAAGGCTGATCTTCTAAATGTTCACTCCCACCACTTCCCGAAGAGGCTACACTGCTTTGTGGAGACAGGGGGGCATGATCGGAAGGGATGCACTGGGGTCCTCTAGCTCGTAAGTCCTCATGAGACATCCATCCATGTCCTAGAGGTTGGTTTGGCACATTCATGGGTGGGGTAAGGGACACAGAGCGTTTCAAAGGGCTGTGGTGTGTCTGGCCTGAGAGAACTGAAAAAAAAATAAAATCAAAGAGGTTATTCCCCCCTCGCGGCCCGGGATGCAGCAGAGTCCCCCGAAAAAAAAATATATAATAATCAAATGAAATTATAAAATGTGTGGTGGTGGTTGGCCATGGTGCCTCGCTGATGGCTTTGCAGCAGCCCTGAGCCCTACCCTGAGCTCTCTGAGTTGCCTCCTGGGAAGCAAAAAAGATGTGAGTACCTGCAAGGAGATGGGGTGACATGAGCTACGTTGGGCTGCTCAAGGGAAGGTGTTGCATGGATTCCATCTCTAGGGAAAAAACATCAATTGACAGTTCTGGAGCATAAAAATCCCCAGGATGGGGATGTTCCCACAGATATCCAAGAGAAGCATCTCTGTCTCTCCCTTTGGGTTAGGACCTGGCTTGTACTCCGAAGCAGGAGCACTTACACATCTACCAAAATCATGGCAAGGGTACTTCTCATGCACAGGAATGTCTCAGCCTTGTTGAGTCCTACTAAAATCACAGGATCATGGGATGGTTTGCTTAGGAAGATCTCATTCCAACCCCCTGCCATGAGCAGGGACACCTACCACTAGAGTAGGTTGCTCCAAGCCCTGTCCAACCTGCTCTTAAACACTTCCAAGGACTATCTCTGTTCTAAGCACTGAAAGAAGTATTAAAAGATTGTTCTGTTTGCTTAACAAAATTCAAATTCCATCACTCAGAGTCACTAAGCTACTGGTTTAACCATGAACACAGTGTATGTAATTTAATGTACAGATTTAGGATGCAAACCAGGGAAAATTTCCCTGCTCCAGGAAAATCTGAGGGCAGAGGGGTTAGGATGACCTTTCAGCCTACAAGGAACAAAAGCAAAAACTTCTCAATTTTTCTTTCCAACCCAAATTTTTAAACTGTACAAAACCTGGGGGAAATTCATTGTTCTCAAGGCTTTTCCATCTAAAGCACCAAAGCCCTAAAACTCCTTAATCCCCTTTTTTCGCATTTACAGCAATTCAGCAAAACCACTCAGACTCCTGTCCATGTTATTATTTAATACAAATGAGTCTTGGTGGAAAATCCCCAGCCAGGTGCACTGTGCTGCAAAGGTTAAGCCAGGCTTAATTCCCAGCTCAAGCCTGGGGGAAAACCCACCATCAAAGCCATCTTGCTGACCAGGAGCAGGATGAAAATGAGGCAGTAGTGGGGTTACAAAAGGAGGGGAGAGAGAAACACCAGAGTACATTTGCATTTATTAACCACCTGCAAAAAGCAGCTGGTACCACAGGCAGCTGCTGGATGAGGCCAAAAAACCTGTGGATTTCTGTAATGTTTAAATAATTCCTACTTCTGAAAGGGTTTTCTTGTGCCAACACGTAACACTGACACCACGCTCTGCAGGGAAGCACTGGGGTGGCTTATGGGGAAGAATTTGTTCCCTTCCCATTTAAAAACTATACAAAGATCTTCCAGAAGTCCCTTGGCAGAAAAGGATGTCAATGAGATCCTGAGATTGCTTCCAGAGCAGTGTTATGCTTCCCAAAGCTGTGATGTGATGCATCCAGATGGGGAAATAGATGGATTTCAGAAGGTCTTGGCCAAGCTTTTTCAGCTTTTGGCTTTGCAATTGTACCCCCAAAACAGCATCTGTAGATGCCACACCATCCTCCCAGGAGACAAATATATTTAGGATTTAAAAACCCCAAAATACAGGGGGAGTTACAGGGAAAAAAAAGGATAAATTGGTTAAAATGCATCACCAGGGCTCAGCATTGCCTCTGCACCACCCAGAGCCCTTCTGTGCCTGCTGCCCCCAGCCATGGTCACTCTGCCATGGGGAGAGAACCCACCCTGAATTTGTTGTAGGAAAAACTCTGGTTTAGGAAATACTTGTGCCCCTTAGACGAAGGAGAGATGCAGGAGAAATCTCAAGGAGGACTGAGGTTAATTTCCCCTTTCCAGGAGGTGAAGGGCTGCTCTGCTAATCCAGCTCTAACAGGGTGTGTGCAGACATTGGCACCCAGCAGTGCTTACACCACCCTCTCCCCACCAAAATCCTGCACACAAGAGGGTATTTTTGGCATAAATCCAGCCCAAATTCCATCATGAGCAGCAATACCCCTGCAAACTGCTGCTCTTCCATCTTAATTTTATGTCCCCTAATTAGAAGCCGGTGTCGGCTGAAGGAGAAATAATGAACTCCAAAGGATGGCCAGGGACAATCAGAAACCATCCAGTGCAACAGATAAAAATCAGTTCCACTCCTTCCCCTGAGATAACGCAAGGCTGGATCCAAGAGGACACGTTTTACTAAGCCAATTTTTTTACTGATCTGTGAGTCAGTTCACACAAGCCCCTGAGATGCAGCAGTGATAATCCCTCTGCAAAGGATGCTGCAAGTCCCCAGCTCTTTGAAACCACCCCAGCTACTCTGGGGACCTTGATGATTTAAGGGCTCTTAGCACTGGCCTAGCTTTAGGGTCTGATTGCTGGCTCTAACAGACATTGGTGATAATGTGATTTCTTGCAAACTCTCTTACCCATTTCCATCAGCCCTAAAAATGTTGAGAATCCCGTGATGGCACCCCTCTTTTACTTTCCAGGGGATAATAAATGCTCATATTTATTATATTTATTAATAATATTTATTAATGATGCTTCTCGTGGTCACACCCTCAGTTTTTTGAAATAAGATGTAGCTAATTATTTCCAAAGCATCTGTTTATTGTAGGTCCTGACCTGAATTTGACCATTCTGTGTCAAATTTTTGGATGGTCCAAGGTGAATCCAGGGCTGCTCCTGGCTAAAATAAATGGTCCACATGGACTTTAACTTCAGCAGAAGAAAACCAAGTATGAGTTTATCACCTTACACTCAAGCCTCCTTTTCTTTTACTACAAAAATATTAAGCTTTAATTTAAAAAGGAAATCTAAAATGTTATTCTGAGGCAAGATAAGCTCCCAGAAGGTGGGTGGGCATGGCTGCCTCTCTGAATGCTGTGAGCTGGTCAAATAAAGAAGGGAAACCACGGCTCCAAAGGCCATCCCATGCTGGCACATGGATCCCCTATGGCTTGTAAGAGTGCCCCACTTCTGGTTTAGATACGTTTTCCTGCCCTTGAGGTGCTGCAAGACTCTATACAGGCACTGCCTGGTCCAGCTCCTTCCAAACTGGTGTCCAGTGGGACAGGGGTTGGAGCAGATCATGGTTTTCCCTGGAATAAGGGGCTGGTGTTGCCTCTTTGCTCAGCCACCACAGCTCTGAGCAGCCAGGGCTGTGCTCAGCCCACACCAGACCAGGTTTCCTTGCAAGGAACCTCTCCATGACCTCCAGACTGGGATCAAGCTCAGGGTAATGTTCCCAGGTAAAAAAAAACCCCAAAAGTAGAGAATGGAGAAGGAGTGATGGCAACAAAGCTCCCCATCACAGGAGGCAGCTGCTGACCACGCTGGGAGCATCTCTGTGGGACCCTCCCCAGGCAAATCTGGATTTATCTCAGACCAAACCCTGGCTGGGCTGGCAGGCACCACAACACACTTATAGAAACTCTGAGGCTGCAAGTGCTCTCACCCCCTGAAGCCTTGGGTTTGGGATTTTTTTTCTCCCCCTCTCTTCCCTTTTGAAGTGGTGCTGCCTATTTTGGGAGGCAAGGGCTGATTTCAAGAGGGTTTTTGTTCATTGAGGACCATGTGGAACAGCGTCAGACATTTGTGTTGTGGTTTCTCAGGGTTTTGGGCCAACTTTTTTCAGGCTGAGAAGGGAAAAGCCACCCATTCCTGTAATTAGAGCTGAGGAATTGGGCTTTGCAGACAGACCTTCCTAAACACAGCATGGGACAGCTGACAAGGTGCTCACTCTCCCTCTGCCCTTCATGAAATCTGGCTTAGAGTGCTGCAGAAGTCCTTGACAAGACACACATGTGAGAGTTTCCAGTGAGAACCAAACCCACCACTGGGAGTATTCAGAATGTCTCCAGTCCCCACCACGCCCCTGACACCCAAAGGACCAGCACAGGGTCCACACATCAGGTTACAATTCCAAATAACATCTTCCCTGTGCTTGCAGAAAGGAAAAAGCACAGCAAGGTGCATACTGAACTCTTTGGGACCTACTTTTGTTTTTTTAATCTAAAAATGGCACTTCTTGGCCACAAAGCTGTTTATGGTACGTCCTCAGGCAGCATCTAATCACATACAGCTCCTTTCCTCGTCTGCTGGCACCTGGAAAAGCAGCCTGACCCCAAAAAGTGGGGCTGTTTTGAATCCACACAAGGTTTTGTGCAGCCTGGAAGGTCCCCCACGGAGAGGGGAAACAAAGCAAACCCCAAGTTCAACTCAGTCCTCCCCTCTGCCTCCTCCTTGCTATCCCAGTCACGGCACATCCTCTCCTCCAGGAAGGCTTCCCCGTGCTGGCACACCAATGCCCAGGGATTTTCCAGAGTTTCTTTGCCCAGAACCCTTGGAAAGAGATGCCAGTGGGTCACACTGCCCAGCTGGCACCCAGCCTCCTTCCTGGGCACCTCATTCACCCGCTCCCCATGCTGCCCCAGGCAGCTCCAGCACAGCCAGGGCAGAACCTGAGGGAACATTTTTCGGCTCAACATCCCCTAACCCTTGGAGCCTCTTCTTTGTGCCTTTTTTTCCTTTAATCTCCCTGTGTTCTGTGGCTGTGACTTTAACTGTGTTTGTAGGAGCTGGATAATCCATGTCCTGGCCTCTGAACCACGGGCTGATGTAACCCATGAAGGGGTGAAATTCAGGGTCCTAAATGCAAGAAGGCACTGGGTATGAGGAAAATAGTGGTATTAGGAAATTAGTGGTATTAAACCCTGCATCAGGAAAAAAAACCCTACAAGCAGAGTGCTGCCTCGAGCAGAGAAATAGGAAGAAGCACAGGCTGCAGAAAGGACTGTCAAGCAAACTTCTTTTAAGAAATGGTGTTTTTAAACACAGTTTCCTGTTCAAGAAACTGGACAGAGAAACAATAACCCGTTTGTTGCTGCCCTCAGTGAGCAGAGCACACGAGGCCCCATCCAGGCTCGGCGGGGAAGGAACCCTCACAGGGGTTTGAAATTCCCTGCATGGCACAAACACACGTGGAGCTGCTGTCTGGCTCCAGCAGGAACTGCTGTGGCTGTTATTTACTCATTTGTGTGGCAGCAGGAGCAGGGCTGCATCTAAAGATGTGTAAATTCAGACCTTGGTGGCTCCAGCAATCCGACAGGATGTGTTTCTGGAAGGAAGCCCAGCTTGTCTCACCAAGCAGCAGGAGCTCAGGAGCTGCTTTCAAGCTCCTTCATGGAATCCTGGGATGGTTTGGGTTGGGAGGGACCTTAAAGAACATCCAGTTCCACCCCTGCCATGGCAGGGACACCTTCCACTAGCCCAGGTTGCTCCAAGCCCTGTCCAACCTGGTCTGGAACACTTGCAAGGATCCAGGGGCAGCCACAGCTTCTCTGGGCACCCTTGCCAGGGCCTCCCCACCCTCACAGCCCAGAATTTCTTCTTAAAATTAATCTAAAGCTCACCTCTTTTAATTTAAAACATTCCCCCCTTGCCCTATCACTATCAGCTCATGTAAGAAGTCTCTTTTCCTCTTCTTTATGAGCCCCTTCTAAGTACTGAAATGTCCTTGCTTCTCACTAGAGCATCCAGCAAGGTGGGAGCAAGACAGAATAGATGTGAATCCAACCAGGATTTAACTCACAGACAAAAGAATGCATGAAATGGTGACTCAGGGAGGTGGGAGTGGGTGGGGATGGAGGATTAGGGCTATGTTGCAAGGAGGTGCTGCCCTAAACCATGAGTCTCTTGGGGTAAACACAATGCCCCAATGTCCAGGCCAATAAATGCATTTTTTCTTCTAAATCTATACACAAACCACAGAAAATCAGTGTTTGTCCCTGGGGAGTCCCGGTCCATTAATATCAAATGCTGCTGTGCTGAACCAAGCCTCCCTAATTATCCCAGAAAATAGCTTTTGCTATGGGCTCCTGGGAGAAATTCCTCCCCTGCTCACGAATGAAGGCAGATAAACAGCACTGGGATGCAGAAACTCTCCTTCCCAAAGTCCTTCTCCACCCAAAAGGCACATCCAAGAACATTTCCTTTGCTCAAGCAGCAGCCAGGGCTCCCCACTGCCTCAATCCCTGGTCTGAGGTGCATCTCTCTGCTGAGACTTCCAACAGCATCAGCTTCCACCACACATGACACTCCAGATGGAGAAACCCCTCCACCACTTACAACCATTTCAGGAGGCCAACCTGGAGGATGTGCATCCTTCACACAGCAGTGTGCAACCTATGGGAAACTGGGAGTGAGAAACAAAGGGCCTTAAACCAGTCAAGTGAAAGGGGTGAACGTGAAGCGTCTGGAATTGCCCCAAGAAACTGGGATGCAATAATCCCAAGAGTCATTAAAAAGCTGTGGAGTGAGAGCAGGGAGGCAGAGTGTCTTCAGCTGTGACAAAATACATGAGGATAACGAGTGTCTTACGTGAGGTACATCCCACAGTCATCACCCAGACTGAAACAAGACCTGCAGCCTTTTCCATCCTTGCCAACTCATTCTGGATTTTCTCCTCCCTTACCTCTTTTTAGCTACTTTCACTCATTCAAAAAAGCCACCTTGTCCCCCTCTCTTGGAGGCACCATGGCACAAATTCTGCAAGACAAATTCCTCAGTGTTTCAACCTTCCTCTGGCCTCCACCTCTTGGGAGCTCACACACCCCATCCTGAGCACCTTCCCCTTCCATCTGGGCTGGCCATGTCTAATTCCTTCTCCTCTTTCTGTTTCAAAGGCATAAAATCTTACCAGCTCCAGGAGAAAAGAGAGGCCTGCTGGGTCTCTGAGGCCACCAAGGGGCAAATGCAGAATCCAGTTCCTCACATGAGAAGATGCAAAAGATAGTGCCCATCAGAGACACCTCATGACAGTGAGAATGACTTCTCACTGACAGAGGGCAGGGTNGGTGCCCGTCAGAGACACCTCATGACCAATTGGATATTGGGAAGAAATTCTTCCCTGTGAGGGTGGTGAGGCCCTGGCACAGGTTGGCCAGAGAAACTGTGGCAGCCCCTGGATCCCTGGAAGTGTTCCAGTCTAGGCTGGAAAGGGCTTGGAGGAACCTGGGCTAGTGGAAGGTGTCCCTGCCCATGGCAGGGGGTGGAACTGGATGTTCTTTAAGGTCCCTTCCAACACAAACCAGCCTGGAACTGTAAAATTCTACGACTCCCAAATCCTGAGCCCTGCAATGCTCCCAACAATCCCCAGCAGCAACGGGACAGCCACAGCTGGTATCATAAACCAAAGTATTAATTCTTTCCCACTACTGCTCCAAATTAACTCAGCTCAGCTTTCCACCTCCTCTACATACCGACAGCAGATGCATCCTAAAAATCTGCCTTCATCATCCTCCAAAACATTCCTGATTGCTCAGATATTGCCTCGCATTGGAGTTATGACACAGATCCCTGCGCCAGCTAACACGAGACCGCATTGCTCAGCAAACAGGGGGGACTATGGTTACAAGAGAACATCAAATGCAGAACAAGCAGCCTGAAATAAAATTGCATAACGGATGGGAACAGCAGAACTTGAGGGGAAAATAAAACAAAATTTAAAAAAAACCAAAAACAAAACAGCTTCAAGGCTGCCAAAACTGAGCCATTGATTACAGCGCATTTGATCCATTTGCATGCAGAGAGCTTTGCTTTGGAGCCGAGATGGAAACAGTCTTAATATAGCTGGAGAGAAAATATCCTCCTTGCACTCTCCTAACTGCACTTTGATAGGAAGCAGCCACAGAGCAGATGGTGCCTATATATAATCACCAGACCTATTATCCCAGCCTCTTTTAGTAATTTGAAGGATGTGATAACCACAAGGAGAGCAGCAAATATTCCCCCTCCCTCCCTCCCTTCCCCTGCTAATTAAAATATCCAAAAAAAAAAAGGAAAAAGAAGAAAAAAAGAAAAAAAGGAAAAATGGAGGAGGAAGCTATAATTATGGTAACAAATAAAAGAATTTCCAAATGAAGTAAATAACTATTTTGTGCACTGCTCCTTTAAACCAGAAGTCAGAAGTTAATTAAACAGCAGCATGTTACTGAGTCAGGAGAACACAGCAAGTCCCAGTGCAGTGGGGAAGGAGACTGGAGATGCTCTGAATGAATCCAAACCACAGCATTCCCATCCCTCCTCCGTGCCCTCCTGCCACTTCTCTGCAGATGCTGTGTGATGGTGGGGGGAAGGAGAGCTCATCTCTTTCCATTCCTCTACTTGCCAAAGCTTGGGGGTGCATGGATTCAAAGGATGAGCAACGGGAAGGAGATTCTCTCCAGGGGTTTCTTGCATGAAGATTCTCAGGAAAACATCACAAATGTGATTTTAGTGATGCTTTGAGAGAAGGCTGGGGAATGGTGGTGCTGCGATGAGGTCACGGAGAAGCAAGAAAGGTTTGAGGAGGGAATTACTCATAAGGCCCTTAACAGATGTAAGTTAATAGTGGAGGTGCTGAGGAACATCCTGGCTCCCAGATGGAGCCCTCAGTCCCCTGCTGATGGCTCCAGGAGTGATACAAAGTGCAGACAGGAACCCACAGGTGCTCATGGGGTGATGGGAAAAGCAAAGCTTCCCTCGGGAGAGCACCAAGCTCCCATGCACGGAGTGACCACAGCTTGGTCTGTGCCTGTATCCAACAGGCACCAGGGCAGCTGGAAAAACACACCCAAGTCTAGGAGGGTCCATCCATCAACAAAACCTCCCAGAGACAGGAGACTGCCAAGGGGTCTGAGAGAACTACTGGGGCTGTCTGACTTTGTTCCACAACCCAGAGAGCATCAATCAGCTGCCCTGGCGGCTTCTGCGCCACTTCCAGGTCACAAGGGCCATTCACTGGTGACAGGAATCCCAGGGATTGTAGGATACACACAAAACCATTGCTGCTGCTTCCTAACATCCATCCCCGGGACACCCAGACTGCTGTCAGGAAAGTGGAGGTGGAATCAGAGCCACAAGCTTCCATCTCCCCCCACCCCAACTTGCACGTCAAAGGACAAGCAACACATCAACAGCAAACCCATGGCAGGCATTCCCTGCCCTGAGCGCCTACAGTCGCTGATTGCACTGGGATTTCACAAGCTGAGAGGGTGGGAACATCCCCGGGTGCTGCTGGAATGGAGATTCCCAAATTAGGTGGCCTCGTTCCAGCCAGGAAGCTGCAGAGCCATCACTCCGTGAGCAGGGTATGTAAATTTGGGAGCAGAGCTCTGTCAGAGCACTGAATCACGATGCACAGTTGGAAAGGACCCATAAGGATCATCAAATCCAGGTCCTGGCCTTGCATAGGACATCCCAAGAATCCCATTCTGTGCCTGAGAGTGTTCTAACACTTCTTGACCTCTGTCAGGGTTGGGGCTGTGACCACTTTCCTGGGAAGCCTATTCCAGTGCCCAGCCACCCTCTGGGGGAACAACCTTTTTGGGATATCCAACCTAAACCTCCCCTGACACAGCTTCACACTGCTTCCATGTGTGAATACAGATCAAACCTTGCATAACGAAGGTCTGGAGGAATCAACTGAGTAATTCCAGAGGACACATGTGTGACATGCCCACTTTGGGGACAGCCACATGTCTCTGGCTGGCACCCAGTGCTCCCTCTCCTCCTCCCCATCCATGCAGACCAACCACCACCTGCTCCAGGGCTTACCCACACAGGGCAGTTTGCAAGGGCAGCCCAGAGCACAGGGATTGCTGAAGTGCCTGGAAGCATCATTTGGTGTCAGAAGGGCTTGTTTAGGAGCACTCACATATGTCTGTACAAACCACACATGGTTAATGAGCCACCCATGGGATCATCACCTGGTGCAAGTCACTGCTGAGCCCAGCCTCAAGGTCTGCTCTCCTCTTTCCTTTTGGAGACCCTTCTGCCTTTTGGTGACATCTCTTTCTCCAACCATTGTGACTGAGGAAGGGTCAAGCAGAGGCACAGACACAAGATCTATCCCACTGCCCATGTGAAAACCCATTTGCCAGAGCACACCCATGGGAAACGTGTTCCCTTTGCTGTTTACTCACTCGCCCTGCTTGGCAAGCAGGGATCCCTCACTTGCTCCACACCCTCCTATAGCAGGATCAGCACATCCCAAAAGCTGTAGGCTGCACATATGGCCCATGTTGTCACTCATTCCCACATTAGAGCAGAGTGGGCATGGCAGCAAGGACCCTGCTCTGTCTCTGTGCTGTCTGATGCCTTAGGTAACATCAGCTCTGCCTTGCTAACCCCATCCCCACAGAGCCATCTGCATCACCCTAGAGTTATCCATACCTTCCCTGAGCCACCCATATTCTCCCAGAGCCATCCACATCCTCCCAGAGGCATTGGAATTGTCCTTGAGCCATCCACATTTCCCCAGAACCATCCACATCCCCCAGGGCCATCNCTGGAATTGCCCTTGAGCCATCTGTGTCTCCCAGAGCCATCCACATTTCCCCAGAGCCATCCACATCCCCCAGGGCCATCTGCATGCCCCGAGAGCCAACAGCTGCTGGTAAGAGACTCCTGCCCCATGGCTGCAAGGATGGGCATCCCTACAAGCAAAGCTACCTGTGGTCTGCAAGTCCTGGATGAACAGAACAGGAGAAACAGCCTCCCAGATATCCTGAGCTGGGTGTTCTCCAATGGTTGATGGGTTACTCCAAAGTCACCCTGTGAATCTGTCTCTTCTTCCCTTCCAGTGCAGGTTATGATGTTTGGAAGACAACAGATAAACTTGGCTGATGAGCTTGGGTGTCAGTTTAGAAACCCTGTGGAGATGACTGAAGGTAGGACCTCAGCATCACACGGACCTCTGTCACTCAGCCAAAAACACAGTGAGAAAAGAGATCCCTTGAAAGCAAAGAAGTGAAGGGAATGTGCCAAACAGGCTCAAAGGAGGATCCAAAAGAGTAGAGGCAGCTAACCTGAAGTTTCAAGATTAGAACAGGAAGGAACACTGGCTATAAAACAAACTCAAGAGCAACAGCAGATCTTTCCCAGCATTGCTGACACCTCAAAAGGACACTGGTCTTGCTCTCTACCACCACTTCTATCTCCAGTGCTTGATGGCCTCCAGGATGAGGTGAGTGACCACTCATCTCACTGGCTGAGTGATGGTCTGTAGAGCATCTGTGCCTCCCAGGGACAAAGAGCTTTGAATTTATAGAGGGGACAGAAAATCTGTATCTGCTGTTCAGTGCTGGAGGAGAAGATTACAGATGGACTTGATGATCTTAAATGTCTTTTCCAACCTAAGTGATTCCATGATTCTGTGTTGTTCTCACTCACAGTCCTGTTTGCTGCTGTATTGATGTACATGGATTTCAGCAAATAACTCTGCTCACACTTGATCTTCTCATACAGCAATTCTGATTTCAAGATACAGGATTAGCAAGGTTTTTGTAGCACTGGGAAAAGTGTGAGACTTCTAGAAGTGTTCTCTGCCCATTGTGTGTGACACTAGAGGGCATGAGCAAGGCAACAAATGCCCTTGTCTGCCACCACTGAGCAGCTCAAGTGTAATAAAGGCCAACGAGCTTTTCTCAGTCTATCAGTTAAGAGGGAAGAAAAGCAGACATGAGAGGTGTCCCCAGCTGGCAGGATGAGTGCCAGAGTGCCAAGTCTCAGCAAGGCCAACTGAGGAACAATTTTCTGAAGGCAATCCAAAAGCTAATCCACCCCCGGCAAGAAAAGGACATTTGTTTGCTTCACTGCTGTAACCTCACTAAGGCTTTTTCATTTTCTCATGACATGTTTTGCTAAGTCTGCATGGGAGGAAATGTGTGAGGCAAACACAGGCTGAGGACATACAATGCCCTCCCTTCAGGTGCGACTGAAATCTACACAGAGGACAACAACTTTCATTAACTGCCCATCAACCCAACACAGATCAGGGTGGTCCTGTGGGTTAAAACATGCAGTAATCCCATTACCCAGCTCAGTTTGGGTACAGGGTATAGCAACAGGGTTTTCTCCAGTGCTAGGCAGTGAGCTGTTGCACAGCAGGGTAGGGGAGAAAGAGTCAGGAAACCCCACACTCTGTTCATGGCAAGTGCTTTCTTGGTGTTGTTTGTTCCACCCCAATCCCCTGATGACTTGGGGAGAACTCCAGCAGCACGTTCATCTGCCCTCTCACTGGGGATTCCATAACTGGAGCAAATGTTGGCAAAATCCTGCAAGCCATGTCACAAACACATGTCCTGACACACAGTCCAGCAGCTGCAGATCTGCTTGTAGGGCAGGGTCACAGAAATATAGAATTGTCTGGGTTGGAAGGGACCTTAGAGATCATCTAGTACAATCCCCTGCCATGGGCAAGGACACCTTCCACTATCCCAGGTTGCTCCAAGTCATGTTCAACCTGGCCTTGGACACTTCCAAGGATGGGGCAGCCACAGCTTCTCTGGGCAGCCAGTGCCTCTCCATCCTGATAGGGAGGAAGTTCTTCCCAATATTCAGTTTAACCCTGCCCTCTGTCAGTTCGAACCTGAACTGGGGTGCACGGAAGGAAGAACCCTGATTTACTTCTCTTCAACTCTAGGACAAGCTGGAGATTTTTCTTTTTCAAGGCAAGAAATTTGTACAGGTAAGTATTCCTCCTCCTCCCTTGCTCTGCTTGCTCTCCTTCTCCTTGCAGACAAACACCACCAGTTTTCTGGCAGAGACTCCCATGGAAAGGGTGTAGCAGGCCTGAGCACCCGGCATCTCTCCCATTTGTGCAGGAAAGGAAGGGTGGCTCCAGGCAAAAGCTTTGCTGGTGCAAGGATCTCTCTGTTCCCTCTGAGGGGAACCCAGGCAGTGCAGTGATACTGAAACACCAAAGAGAGCAACATCCCTCCAGTACAAACACAGTGCCAACACCTGGGATTCCTGCTCTGCAGGATATTCCCTGGCAAGGTCTCTGACTGTTTCTATCCCTCACTGAGCTATGACTTTATGGTCCAAATGAGTCCATGGTATCTGCAATCCTCCTCAGCAGAGCTAATGACAGCCCCTCCTTTGCCTGTGCACAGATTCCCTTCCAAGAGGGTGGAAAACACAGGGCTGAGCTGTGCTTCCTTCTGACAACAAATCCTGTCATGCCATCAGACCGTGCTCGAGTGGAGCCAGTTACAGGGGTAGGGAAGGAGCTGGAGCCCCCACACAAGAAGCTGTTGGCAGCTTTGAAAACAAGTTGCTTTTCTCTGTCCTTTCAGAGTTTCCAGGCCGTGTCTCCATCACAAAGGCATTGTGCAACCCCAACATTTTGCAACTGCTGCCTGGCCTGGCCACAGAGCCAGGAGGACTCCAGGCTTCACCCTGTCCCCCATGCCAGAGCAGCTCCAGCCTCCTTCCTGCCTGTGCTCCCGAGCCCAGGCCAAGGCTGTCTGCATTCCCAGCATGCTAAAGCTTGGTTTAAAGTTGCATCTCAAGCTTTGCAGGAATTGCTGATTCAGTGGATGGGAAGGAGCACAGGAACATCACAGAATCCCAGAATGGTTTGGGTTGGAAGGGACTTTAAAGCCCATCTGGTTCCACTCCCCTGCCATGGGCCAGACACCTTCCATTAGACCAGACTGAAGACTCATCCAGCCTGGCCTTGAACACTTCCAAGGATGAGACAGCCACAGCTTCTCTGGGCCAACTTCCATTGTTTGAGGTGAGTCCAAATCCTCGGATCACTCCAGACCCAAATTCATCACTTAGGACACTGGTCCCACTCCTGGAGCACCATTACTGTGGTAAATCCAGAGTGACTCCTTCAGAACACTCCAGACACGCCTCCTGCAACCTCTCCTCAAGCCTTGGCTAAACCTTGGCTAATCCCTGTCAGGGCAGTTATGGCAGAGCTGGAGATGAACCAATCCTGAACCAAATCTCGAAACTGGAGTCTAGGTTGAGTCAAAGTCAAGGACAGCACAAAGCTAAACATCACACAAGCTTCAGCCACCCATATTTAAGCCCTGTGCCATGACAGTACTAAACCTGATTGTGCCACAGCACCAGAAAAATGTAGCTCAGGCAAGATCACCACATCACTGTTCTGGGAAAGACTTTGCCCCATTCTGGCGTCAGGAACAGGCAGTGCCTTTGCAGGGATGGGTCAGGGAAGGTTGTGCCCTGCAGGGTGTTGCTGGATTAAAGCCTGTGCACAGATAAACACCTCTGAGTAAGAGGGAGAACTTAAAACTAATAACAACACTAAAACCTAAACAAACACTAAGGAGTTGAGGGCTTTGCTTTGGAATAAAAGATTAATAAACATATCGATTGAGGCAAGGGGCTGGGACAAAGGCTGACAGCCCTGTTTATTTTTTAGCATCTATCTGTGGACTTACTAGGCTTTTGCCCAAGCCAAATATTGTGTTAAGGAAGTTTATGAACTGACACATGAAGTGTGGTTGGGTCACCTCCAGCTCAGCCCACGGTTGTCTGAGCATGGTGACACCAAAATATGTCTGCAGGAGTTACAACAGCTTAACACGTGGGCCTAAACTATCACTAGCAGAGGATGATGCAGCCAAGCAAAGTGGCAGAGACTGAGGAGGAATTCAAGCAAAATGTAAAGTGTAGGGCTGTTGGCAGATCCACAGGTGCTCCTGTCCCAGTTGCTCCTGAACACACCAAATTCTGGGAGAATTTAGGAAAAACCACAGTTTCTGGGATTCCAACACAAGGGGTTTGTGGAAAGAGTCTTCAAGACCTAATGCATCTTGCAAAATTCCAGCCACTGTCAGTGATTAACCTGCTGCACCCACCACACCTCCCTGCTTCCACATCCTGACAAGAGGAACCAGACCCCTTCTGCAGCCTCTCTTCCCACTGCTTCCATGGTGTGCAAAGCCTCTGAACCACCAGGCATGTAAAAACCACATGGAAAACCCCCCCAAAAAATAATCCTTGGAGAGGTTTAAGAGCCGGGCTGCAAGTAAATTAATGGGGTTTTTCTCACCCTGCCTCCTTGTTAGACCTTTCCCATGCAGCTCAGTCACCCTGGAACAGCTTCATAGCACAGGATCTGGCTCTCAGAGAAGCTGAACATCACACAGGAGCTGGGGGCTTCACAGACAGGGGATTGGTTGGGAATGATGGTTTAGAGTCTGTGGAGAAGCTGAGACCATTCTGCTAAACCCCCACATGCCTTCAGGGATGGACACAGAAGGGGCAGGAGAAATAAACCCAGAGCTGTGTTTCGCATTGCTGTTGATTTGAAACACCACTTTAAAAAAAACTAAACAATTCTTACAGGAGAGAGAGAAAAGCCCAGAAGCCTTTTAGTGACCATTTTAAAGGTTTTAGCTATTTAATTGTGGCTTTCCACACTCTGACAGAGAAACCAGGCCTGCTGCCACAAGAAGCCTCTCCTCCCCAAAGTGCTCTCTGCATCCCTGACTTCCAGGAGATGCTGATAAAGCATCTTGGAGAGACTCCTGAATATCCCAGAGTGGAGGAGGACATGCAGCCCTGCAGGTGACATGGTGGCAGTCACTCAAAGGTGTGAACAGTCCTCCACAGAGTGAGCAGGTGGGCAGGGGAGCTTCTGAACCCCACTGAGAAGATGGTGCAGACCTGCTCTCCCAGAGAACGCTCCCAGGTATCAATGGCTGCTTTGAACACCAGTTACAGATGCACTAAAGCTTCACACAAAAATCAGTGTTAAGACAGATCTCCCCATGTGTCCAGGCCTTGGTTTGGGCTCTGCACCGTCCATCAAAGCCTGGCAAGGTCTCCATGGGGGAAGAACCACCCAGCTCTCCTGGAAAACATTGAGAACTGTCCATCTAAACTCCTCAATCACCACCAGCTCCACACCTCTGTGCTGCCAATAGAAGGGAACGGTTTCACATACCCTGAAGCTGGTGGATTCCAGTCCTGCTTCTAAAACTCATGCCTGCACTCAGGGTCCCAATCCCATTTCTCCTCAGTAAGTCCTCAGCACACTTTTGGAGTTGTCTCGAGGCCCCCAGTTCATTTTTGGACATGAAGCATCAGCTTCCTGCTCACTTTAGGCGCTCTTGAAACATGAGCTGTAAATCTACACAAAGCTACATGAAATACAAGGGGTTCCCTTCAGTAATGCATTTTTGCTCTATCTTTTTCTTACTCTTTGCTGTTTTTCCCTCCTCTCCAGCTCCCAGGTCTTTAAAATCCCACAGCACTAGAGGGAAAGAAACCCCAGAGGGAAAAACCTAGAGGAAAGAAACCCTACAGGGGAAAAAAATCCCAACAAGGCAAGCAGGAAATAATAAAAAGCAGGTGAGGAAAGGAAAAAGGAAAAAAAAAAAGAATAAGGAGTTTTCTATGGCCCAGATGAGTTTAGCCCCTCTGCTACACACGCCAAAGCAGAAATTCCTAGTGGGATGAGGGGGGCTGTCCCCAGATCCCCCCGTGGGTACTCACTGGTGCTTGTGCTAGTGCCGATGGTGTTGATGGTGGTGGGGACGGAGGAGGAGGAGTAGAGGGGCAGGTGGCCGTTCTCGCAGGCCAGGTTCTTGTCCTGCCAGCTGGAGGCGCTGACGCTGATGCCGGAGTCCCGGGAGTTCTGCCACCCGTTGAGCTTGTCGTCGGAATTCTGTCTTTGGTGATAGTAGTGAGCCTGCCCGTAGTCCACCGAGTCGGAGCGGCCGCGGCCCTGCCCGCCGAAGCCCCCCGACGACGTGCGGTCCTCCAGGTGGTTGAGCCACATGGCCAGGGCGCTCCTGTCCTCCAGGGAGGTGGCGGGGTGGATCAAGGCGTAGGACAGCAGCTGCCTGCTCTCCTCGATGTGCTGGTTGTGCTCGATGGAGTGCGCCAGGATTTTGGGCAAGAGTTTCATGTACTCGACTTTCGCCTCGATGTTGCCGGGCTTGAGTAAAGGCAGGTGGGTTAGCAAGAGGGAGATCGCTTTATCCTTGGATTCCTGCTGCCACTGGTTAATGATTCCTGTGGAAGGAGTAGGGGAGGAGGAGGAGAAAAAAAAAAAGAGATGATTGAGAAATTGAAAAACAGAGCTAATAAAGGAATAACTGGGCCCTGGCAGTGTAAATACAACACGCCGAAGGGATTTCCACACGTGCGGCACCACAGCAGGAGCACGTCATGGGGACGTGTTCTGAGAAGTTTCATTATGATTTTTGTTCTCTTCTTTTGGTGTTTGAAGATAAATCTATCTTTATACCTTTAAGTTTGGGCCTGCTTTGCTTTTCTCCTGATCCTGTCTCACAGCAGAAAAAAACATTCAAACCACCACAGAGCAACTCCCTGGCAAGGGGGTCACCACCCTCCAAAACCACTGTCAGGGCAAAGTGTGCCAAACTGGATGCCAAAAGTTACCAGGTGCTCCTGAAAATCACTGAAAAAAACCAAACTACACCCAACTCTACTCCACTGCTGTTGTGCTTACTTTAATCAAAATCATGACTTGGCCAAAATTTTCCATATTGTTGCAGATTACAGAAAATACTACACAAAAGCACTCAGTTCTTTCAAAAGAATTTGCCTGGAAAATCGAAAAGGTCAAGATTCAAAGGAGATAACATAGGTGAGAACCACAGAGGCAAGAAGCTTTCCAGCAGGAGCACAATCATCCAACCAGGGTGTTGGTGCATCCACCAGCCCCAAAGGTAAGGAGAGAAGGGCTCAGCTGAAGCAGCCCCAGAACTCCTTTTCCTCTGTTAGATCATAGCAAATAGGAGAGGTTTTAGAAGACCAGGAAAAAAAAAGGAAACCTTGGGGTTAGATTTAAATATGCAGAAGGAAAAGTCAGGGAATTACAAACTGGTCACTTAACAGGAACTCCTGGAAAACTGATGGAACAAATAATGAAACAACCTATTTGTGAGCACTTAGGAGATAACAAGATGATAAGTGACTGCTGACACCCATTTGTCAAGAGCAATTTGATTTCCTTCTGCGACAGAGCAACCAGCCTGTGAATAGCTGGGGGAACAGGCAGTGCTGTATATCTTGATATTCATTAAGTGCTGCTGCACATGGCTCCCTCAGCAGCACAGCAGAGAGAAACTGCCCCAATGTGGGCACACAACTCATCCGAAAAACACATGAAGGGAGCTGGTGGTGCTGATTCACTGTCAGACTGGGAGGATGTGCTGGGCAAGGAGAGCTGTCCTGGCCCTGACACCACCCAGCATGTCATTGGTGATAAGGGTGATGTGATCAACGTGATCAGCACACAGGTATTGTGCTAAAAGATAGGAAAACACTCCAGGAAACTGGACTAGAGGTCAAACAATGTTGAGGACTCGAAGGGGTGGCATGAAGCTGTGTCAGGGGAGGTTTAGGCTGGAGATCAGGAAAAGGTTCTTCCCCCAGAGAGTGGTGGGGCGCTGACCAGGCTCCCCAGGATTGGTCACAGCACCAGGCTACCAGAGTTCCAGGAGAATTTGGACAATGCTCTCAGACAGGGTGGGATTGCTGGAGTGTCCTGTGCAGGGCCAGGAGTTGGAGTCGATAATCCTTGTGGGTCTCCCTCCAGCTCAGGATATTTTGTGCTTCTATGAGACTTGGAGAGATGTGAAAGAACATCTGCATTAAGCAGGTGCAAACATCTGCATGCAGGTGGGAACAAACAGCTGTGCAGCAAGAGCCTGGTTTGGGAAGCACCACATCAGTCAGATACCATGCTGCACAGAAAAGCTGCACCAGCCAGCCTGACACCTGGCTGAGAGGTGAACACTGGCATGGACAAGCTGCTCTTCCACATCTGCTGCTGCCCAGGGAAATGGTGGAGTCGCTATCACTGGAGGGATTTAACAGGCATGAGGAAGTGGCTCTTGGGGACATGGGTCAGTGTTGGCCTTGGCACTGCTGGGGGAATGGCTGAACTCAATGATCTTGAAGGGCTTTTCCAACCTCAACAATTCTTTGATTCTGTGAGTTGACCTGCAGCAAAGATGAATGAGGCTGGACATGATGAAACTGCCTTCTGTAGGGCAGGATGGCCTAAGACATTGTGATATCTCCATTACCAGAGGTTTCTCTGAAGAGCTGATACAAACTCCAAACATCTACCAAACCTACCCACACCAGCCACCTGACACTTCCCAGCCCCAGGGCTGTCTCTCCTCCAGTGCTTACCAAACCTCTCTGTAAAGCTTTCAAACCTCCAGCCCCTGTCTTATGTTGTGCTACAGGAGCCACAACTGAACCATGTGGAGGGAGAACACTCCCTCCTGCTTGCTTCCAACACACACTGCCCAAAACTTCATCAGGTGAAATGCTGAAAAAAAATCCCCCAAAATGTTATGTTCTCTCTCCCTGTCTACTATATTCAATCCATTCTGAACAGGAAGCTGCTCTAAATCATTGATTATCCCTACAGCCTCTGTGTGTTTTTGAGCTAGGATAACTGAACCCACACCACTGAAATGCAGACCTGGATCTCCACGTGTAGGATCATTCATCAGGTTTGCACTTGGGAAGGCACAAGAGCAAATCAATATCCAGCTCAGGATATTCTGTGACCCAGGAACTGGACTCTATGATCCTTGTAGGTCCCCTCCACCTCAGGATATTCCATGATTCTATGATTCTGTGTGACCCATGGGGCCAGCCAGCAGCTAACCCAACCCTCCCAGCACTCCTGACCCAGCAGAGGGCTGTTAAATCAGCACCTCTCCCAGTCAGGACCAAACCCTGGACATCAGTTTCCTGACACTGCTGCAGTGGTGAGCAGCAATCACCCCTCCAGATTCACCTTCCCATGTTCCAAGGCATGCAACTGTTTTAATAGGAAGCCACTAGATGGCTTGCTGGAAACGCTGCCGACTCTCCCTGGAACTTTCTGCACTGGTATTTACTTCTCCACAGAGCTCCCCCTCCTCCAGAGCCACTTCCTGAGCCAGCAACAGCGTGCCCTGTGCTGAAAGGAGCAAGGGACAAGACGTGGCACAGCTTTGGTGGAGAAGGAACTGCTGTATTGCAGCAGAGGGGACTTCTGGTACTCAGGGTGTGCTCCTGTGCCTGTGGCCATGCTGTGAGGATGTTTTGGTGGTAAAAAAATGGGATTTGGGAGAGCAACACTCAGCATAAGTGATGCTGTAAAGGATACACGAGTGTAGCAGGACTCAAGAGCCACCAGAGCATATCCACGTTTTCCATATGCAGATGTCCCTGCCCCAGGCAAGGCTTCCTGTTGGGATGAATCTGATTTATCTGTCCCCTCTCTCTTAGTCAGCTGCCTGGTGAGTTGAAAACATGTCTTATTTTCTCCCATCCTCCTGCAGAGAGGGATGTCACACCCCAATATTTTATTGTCACTCTTGTGGTGGTTCAGCAGCACTTTCAGGCTGGCACAGCCAAACCCCAGCCTGGCACCAGCTGGCATTTTGTAGCAGCTCAGATAAACTGAGAAATCAAAGATCATTAAAAAAAAAGGCCTGCAATGCACTGCTCAAAAACGTTGGTGCCACTAAAACATAGGAGAAAAATACACACAGAAAAAGCAGAGCCTGGTGTAAACAGGGTGCAGGAGAGGAGGAGGAGGAGGAGGATGAGGGAGGCAGGTGGCTGTGGGCTGGACTCCTCCTCCTCACATGGGGGAGAGCTGAGCATGAAGGTCCCCATCAGAGAAACACAGCATGGCACCAGAGCTGCTTCCTGGGAACTTTGTCTTGGACCTCCAACAATCCCAAAAGATGGAGCACTGACCTAAAAGCCTGTGGCTGATGAAGGGCTGGGTGCCCTTCCTGCCCCAGCCCAGGCAGGAGCTGGTCTCCTTCTCAGCCAGCAGCAGGATGTGCACAATTAAACAAAAATGGAAAATAATTAGATCTGAAAGAGGTTTGGCTCTCTCTGAGATGGGGCGGAAGGTCAGGCTTAATCCTATCTGCCAGAAAATAAAGGGATCTGGAGAGGGCAGTGCAGGAGAGGGAAAGCTGGAGCTGCCTGTGGGCAGGGGGAGAGGGGCTGACAACACCCCAAAGCCCCTCTCCAACCTCTCCCTGAACACAGGAGCCCCCACTTCAGCCCCTCACCTACTCCCATGCACTCCTGGCCATCTGGGATATCTCATCCTTTATTGTCAGAACAATTAGGATGTGTTTTGGGGTCCTGACACGATACCTGTGGTGGGTTGCAGGCATTAATCACATGACAGCCTCATTAGTTCCCCTGGATGCTGCTTCAGGAATGCCTGGTGCTTCCCATCACAAGGATTTCACTGTTCTGTGGAATGTCACAGCTATTGGCAAACCTGAGCATAGAGAAAGCCCCAAAGTTAGAATCCCCCCTCGCTGCCTTGAAATCCCCCAAAATCCCTGTCCTGCCCACTGCTGCCACTGAACTGCCATCTCCTTTTGGAGATGAGGTAAGATAACAACTGACCAGCCCTGCACTGGGAAGGGATGGGAGCTACTGGTACCCCCAAAGCAGAAAATCCCAACTTTTATTATGGGACATTTTCTTGGATGTAAAGCTGAATGAAGGTGGGATGTGAAACTACTTTCTACTGAAGGATTACTTAAGTGACAGGATTTTGCTGCTAGACAGCCCAGCTGATGCCTGTGCAGCATGCCTGTGGATAAATCCAGCTCCAAATATAGTCGGGTCCTGCTTCCAAGACTGAAACCTGTGCTTGTTCTATGAATAGGACCAACACCATCCCCAAAACTGGGGCTTTCTGGCTGGAAATAGAGGGAAAGTTTGTCAAGTTATTAAGCTATTAAGGGATTTCTCTGTCACAAATCTGCTTAATCACTGCTGGATCCCTGCAAACTGTTAACTGCCACCACGTCCAGTGGTGATGGATCCACCTCTAAGGCTGCACTGCACGAGAGACCTTCCTGCCTTTACTCTGAACCTGCCTCCTGAGGGATGAAGGGGTTATTTCAGCAAGGCTTATGGTCATGATGTCCTGGGAACAGTCACAGTTTTCCAAATGTAAAGCCAGACAAGATGGACAAAGGCAGGGATAGACACAGTCCCTGCAAAGAACAACATGAGTAGCACACTGGTGACTGCACTTACAAACCCTGAAGGACCAAACTGCAGGGGTTTTAATTCTAGTTTTGATTTTTGCAAACAGACTTCTGGGCCAGAAGATTCCAGTTTAGAAACACCATCCCTGCTGAGAGGGATGGCCAAGAGCAGCTGTCAGCACAGGAAAAGAACGTGTGGGTCTCATCAGGTGATATGTCTTCAAGGAAAAGCCATAATGCCAAGTAGCTCTCAAGCACTTGAAGGAACCTAAAAAACAACCAAACCCATCCAAGATAAACCATTTCATTTTGAAATTGGGTTCTCCTCCTGTTACTATATACAACTTATTTCACAACCCAAGTGAAGTGTCCAGAGGAAGCCACAGAGATGCTCCAAGGGCTGGAGCCCCTCTGCTCTGGACCCAGGCAGGGAGAGCTGGGGGTGCTCACCTGGAGAGAAGAAGGCTCCAGGGAGAGCGCAGAGCCCCTTCCAGGGCCTAAAGGGGCTCCAGGAGAGCTGCAGAGGGACTGAGGACAAGGCATGGAGGGACAGGACAAGGGAGAATAGTTTCCCACTGCCAGTAGGCAGGGATAGACGGAATATTGGGACGGAATTTTTTCCTGTGAGGGTGGCACAGGGTGCCCAAAGAAGCTGTGGCTGTCCCTGGACCCCTGGAAGTGTCCAAGGCCAGGCTGGATGGGGCTTGGAGCAACCTGGGATAGTGGGAGGTGTCCCTGCCCATGGCAGGGGGTCGGAACAAGGTGGTCTTTTAAGGTCCTTTCCAATCCAAACCATTCCAGGATTCCATGAATTTGCTGATTGTAATTTTGGTGAAGTGAGTGAGATGAGTGATGTGTAACTTACGAAACAGACAACAGCTTATCCTGAGCAACAAGAACACCAGTTTAAAGACTGGAAGTGTTTTAAAAACTGCCCAAGGATCTTCCAAGTGACAAAGAGGACATTCACACAGGAGACTTGGTATCATTGCCCCTCAATGCTAAGTCAGTGCACTTAAGGGCTCCAATTGTCAGCAAATTGCTCTTAAATTACTGTTTTATTATGCCCTTGTTTTCAGTTTTCCATAAAAAGTTCTCAAAAGCTCATTCAGATAATTTGCCCAAGCAAGAAATTACTAAGACAGGGAATCATAGGATCATTAAAGTTGGAAAAGACCTCTAAGATCATTGAGTCCAACCATTAACCAGATGCTCAAATCTGAAGGGCACCCTCCAAGCTTCCCAGCAGGGCTGAAATGAACTGCACTGTCAGATGTATTTGGGGAGAAAAAACAGGAATTTGTACGAAAAGTTTAGGTTGGGATCCTTGATCTTGTGAAGCGACACACTGCAGCATTAGGGACTGGAGAGAGGAACTGGGTGCTCCTGGATTGCAATCACGAGTTTCTAGGATGGACAACACCCAAGGTTTTCATGCCTTGGATGGCCAACAGCAAAAGAGAAATACAATCAATGCTCAGGCAGCTGGAAACTGCTTCCAGTGAGCCTGGAATCAGTGGCCACAGAGAAAGAGGTGGCTATTTCTGGGTTTGCAGGAAGGTTTTTCAAGAGGCTTCCTCAGCAGCTCCCAGAAGAGGCTCCCATTGTTCCCCACTTCCTGGATTATGAATGTGAAACTGAATCTGGGTGATGGGCAGAACTATGTGGAAGGCACCCACTTTTTATTCTCAGAGGCAGAAAAATCAGCACCTGGACTCCTCCTGCTGTGCAAAGACCCAGCAGCACATCACTACCCATCAGCCTCTCCACACATCCATGGGAGATGCTGCACTTCCATCAAAATCCCCCAGATCTGCAGTAATCGAGGTCATCTCCAGTCAGCCCTGGGATCTCACACCTATTCCAGCTGCCTGGATGCCTTCACCAGGGCAAAAGGGGTCAAGAAACCTGATCCTGCATCTGAACACAACCCAACCACCTCTGCTTGGCCACAACATCATCTCCCAGTGAGTGACCATCATTAGACAAACCTGAATTCTATGTCTACTTGTTCCAGTTTCTCCCAAACACTTCTGTTTGCCTTTATTTCCAGCTGAATTTATCTGGTTTTATGCTTGAATTCATCTGACTTCAGATTCTGAACTAGATGATCTTTAAGGTTCCTCCCAACCCAAACAATTCAGTGATTCTATGAGTGGGGTGGAGAAACCACACCCCACCTCACACACAGGGTAGCTTGGTGCAAAGATAAAGCAGAAGAGCAAAAAAATCAGGAGATTTCACCCACAAGTCTGAATTGGCACTAAGTGTATCAACCAAGGGCAGGTTGCTGCCAGTCCCAGCCTTCCCACAGCTGGGTTTACTGGTCTGTGAGATGGACCAGCTCCCCACCACCCATCACAGAAATCCACACTCCAACAGTACAGCAAACATAAACTTCTGCCCTGGCTCCTGCTGCAGCAGTTTGATTGAAGGTGAAGCACAAAGTGTTTCCAGCTGAAGGGATTTAAATTATTATTTGCAGTAATTAGCACCTGCATGTCGGCCCAGTCACAATACTTTGTTTGGGCGAATTTACATCATTCCCTTCATAAATCAGCCTCACTCAAAAGGCCAACATTAAGGAAAACAAAGCGAGAACCCCGTTAGAAACACTCTGTACCCCATCCAGAGCACATCAATACCCTCGCTGTTAAACCTGGCAGCCTTCTCCCTCCACCAGAGGCCAAATAATCAGGATTTCAGCATGTGCCTCCTCGTTATTGCAACCGGCGCTAATTAAAAGGAAAAACATCTAAACGATTAAGGTTACTGCAGACCTGCCAACTGCACCAGGCAGAGAGGCAGGCTGGCATTGAAACGCTGGTGAACCTGAGTCCTGCTCCTCATCTCTCTGTGATCCATGCAAAATCTCAGCCAACACAGGGGAGAAGACACCGGTGATGCTCCCGAGCACCTCCACGCCCGCGAGGCCGCGGCGCGTAAATCCCACCAAACCTTCCCCCTGCCACAGGTCTGGATTTATGCCTGTGCTAGCGCTGACCTCAGCGGGGCGGGAGGACCTAATCCCACACGTCTGAAGGCAGCGGGAGCCGTGCCAAGCAGCACGGTGCCTGCTGGATCCACGGCTGCCTGGCACCTCCCGCGGCTCCTGGCGGCCGGGGGAGGCCGGCTTAGCATCCCGGGAACGGCTCCCTCACAGGTCACCAAAACCGCTCACCCCGGTGGATAATGTGGGATCTGACAGAGGGAAAGCCAATAAACCCCCCGTGCCTGGCTTTTTGCTGTCACTCCCTTCCATTCAGGTTTAACAGCCCAGCTTGGGGAGGAATTGGGAAGCAGCGGTGAAGCTCTTGCCCTGGAACAAGCCTTTGCTAGGAGCTGGGAACAGCCTGCAAAAAAGCCCTGGAAACCAGGAGGGCTTGAGGGCTGCCGTGTGTGGGATTAAGGGCTCTGCACTTCCCCTCCTGCAGCACCCAATCCCACAGCTTTGAACCTCCAGGTCCACTGTGCTACCCCAGCAACTTTGGTCTACAACAACTTATAAAAAGGCAACCACAGAATTCCCCTTTTCCTGACTGCTCACTTTCCCGCGCAGATTCAAGGGTGGACAACCTCTCTGAAGGACAGACAGACCTTTTGCCCACCAGCACCCACGAGGAGAGGACAGACAGACATCACACAAGGCACATGCACCATCTCCCTTCTCCAGCAGCCACATCCCACCTCACACCCCGGCTCTGTGGCGGTGCCAGGGAGCACCAGAGTGCGACGGAAAATCCGCCAGCGATGCGCAGCAACCTCTGGGTTCACATGCTGCTGGCTCCCCTCCGTGTTTCCAGCAGCTACATCACACTCCAAGAGGCTAAAAATACATTAGGAAAGTACTTAATGTTTCTTTTCCACCCGAGCGGCTGCTGCAGAGGAACTCCAAGTGGGAGGGGAGGTGAACAGACCGCAGTGGATGCAGGGAGGAGAGGCAAAAAAATGGAGCAATAGGCACAGCACGTCCCGAAAAAGGTGGTGGCCGGGGAAATCCCCGCTGCAGGCAGCACTGGTTCCTTGGAAAAACAAAGGCAAGAGCCACGTAACCATGAAAAGCAAAGCGTTTCTGACTGCACAGCAGGATTTATGGCCAGGTTGGACAGGACTCAGAGCAACCTGGTCTAGTGGAAGGTGTTCCTGTCCATGGCAAGGGCTTGGAACGAGCTGATATTTAAGGTGCCTTCCAACCCAAACCAATCTCTGATTCTGTGGTTCAGTGCTAACAAGAACACAGAAGAATTCAGGAAGGAGCACCTCCTCCATTCCTAATTACCAAGGTTAAGAAGCTCCATGTAAATTAACTACACAATATTTGCTGTAAAATGCAGCAGTGAATATTTAACCACCAAAACCAATTCTGTTCCAAAGACACAAACTTCCTGCAAAGGCTCCCAGCATTCCCCTGGGTGCAACAGGAGAGTCCTTCACCACCCAGGGCCGAGGCAGGAGGGATGGGTTTGTCAGCACAGCTGGGTGGCAAGAGGCACATGGGCTGCTGCACTTCATTTTGGAAGAAAAGCCAGTTTCATAGAATTCTGGAACGGTTTGGGTTGGAAGGCACCTTCAAGACCACCCCATTCCAACCCCCTGCCATGGGCAAGAACACCTTCCACTACCCCAGGTTGCTCCAAACCCCATCCAACTTGGCCTTAAATACTTTGGGGATGGGGCAGCCAGAGCTTCTCTGTGCAACTCGTTCAACAATTTCTTGCCATTCTTCTTGGGACGCCAGGCGAGGGGCAGGTGACTGTATGACATGTAAGTTCTGGTGAAATTAAAAGCAAACAACCCCCTGCTTCTGTCTCCAAAACCTCTGTGTGGTATAAGACACGAGCCCAACTCAACTTGTTGCCCTTTTAAAGGCAGCTCTCCTTAGGCAGCAAGTTCAGCTGTCTATCACTGGCAGCTCCCCTCTCCATTATCCTCTCCAAAGCAACAGCAGCCCCATCAAGTGTTAGCAGGAGTTGGGAATCTCAGCAGTGAAGCCTAGCTCAAGGACAAGCCTTGATCACATCCCTCCATCCTGTCACCCCAAACAGGCTGACGAAACCCCACCAGCAGACAGAGCAGCTCAGCATCCTCCACCCAACTTGTAAACTCCAAATGGGAGCAGAATGCCCATTATTTTGGTCAGATGCAGAGCAAACTGGAATATCTCTCACCAAAATATCCCTTAACTCCCACTGAGATCCACAAGGACAGAAGAGCCCAGCTCCACTGTAAGTAGAAATGAGTAAGATTTTCATATTTTTGCCACTATTTTCCCCCTCTGCCTCCTGAGCTTGCCAGAGCTGCAGTCATTAGGAGGCTGTTTGTACAAACCCAGAAGTGATGTATTTTTAGCACTGGAGAATTGCATGGCACGATCATTAAGGAGCTTCTGCAGACAGCAACAAGAGCAGGGATTTTTCCTCCTCTAAATTGGCTCCAGCCACTACAGTTTTCAGCCCAAAGCAGACTTCCAGGAAATTCAGGAGGAGCGGGAGCCTTTTTCCATGACATATTTAATACTGAGCTGAAGCACACTCGATTTTCACACTGTGCATCCGATGGGAGGTTTTATGGATTTGTTTTCTAGGCTGTACTGTTGCACACTTTTGCTACAGAGCATAATACCCTGTATTATCACAACACTCCCTAGCAACAGGACTTTAATTTAGTGCAGAGATTTCCAATGCTGAGAGCATTTCACTGACTCAGAGCAAAGATGACATGCTGGGAAACCTTATCAAAAGCCCCACGGGTGCCAAGGGAATCTACACCACATGAATGATGGTATTCAAGATTCTCAACACAACGTGGCCAGAGCTGGCACAGGGAACACCTTGGGAAAGAGGAATTTGCTTCATTGATTTCACAATCCACAGTCCAGCCTGGAGTGATGTCTACATTGATGGTGGCAGTGCCAGTGGGTGGGAAATAAAGAGTGACAATCCAACAAGTGCTCAGAGCTTGGACAGAGAAATGTGGGGAATGGTTCAGTGTCAGTAATGAGAGCTCAAAGCCAGGGGGGACATCAACAAGGACGAGGTGCCACCTCCTGCTTCTCACCCCAAGGTTAGGAGGAGGACAGATGCTTGGCAGACCAACCAACCTCCTACAAAAGCTGTCCTGAAGGGTGAAGCCAACCTCACACTGGACAAGAATGCCCAGTGCCAGTTTCCCTTTACTCACTGGAGCACCCAAGCCCCTGGGCATCACAGGCATCCTGCTCTCAAACCTCAGATGAAGATGGATTTTGGGAAGCCCAAGAAAATAGTGCCAGGGTCCCACCCAACTACGGAGAGCATGTAAAATCCCCACCAGCACTGTGGACACTGTCAGGTGTAGCTCCACCTCTGCCCACTGGGGCAGAAGGGCAGGAGAAAGCAGCAGCACCATCCATGGGTTGGTTGAGAAGGCTCTCATGGCAGAAATCACACCAAAACCATGTCCCTGGTGGAGAGCAGAGGGGAATCCATCAGCCCTTGTGCATGCAATGAGGAGACAGGAATATCAGAGCAGCCGTGCCAGGTCTGATGGACAAAGGTATCCCAACGAGATCCTGGGTCAAGTGGCTTTAGCTGGCTGCTGTGCAAAGCCAGCTGAGCTCAGCCAGCCCCCAGAGCCTGGCCCACAGCAACAGGATGGGTCAGCAAGGATTAAAAGCATAATTAAACAGGGGCTGCAGATTGCTTCCAGAAGCCCCATCACTCCCTGGAGCCTGTGAGCTCAGCCATGGGAAAACGCTGCTGGTTTTGCTGCTTCTGGGACCTGAGGTACAGGTGGGAAATGAGTTCACTGCCTGTTTTCATTTACAGCAGGGTTATATTGCTCACATGCCTCCACACGCCCTCAAATCCAGATTTGCAGTGGAATTTCCTAGGATGCAGGAAGCCAAAGAAATAAAACATGCAATTTCTGTATCTCTTCTTTGAGCCTAATCCATAAAAACACCCGAATCTTCCTGACTTTCAGTGAGGAGACTACAGGCACAACCACAGGCATGGAGGAAATACTCCTCTGACTTCTTAATTTCAATTGCAAAAAGCCTTTTACCAAAAGCTTAATTGAAATGCAGATAAGTTCCTTCAAAGGCTAAAATAAATATATAAAAAATTATCTGAATGTCATAACGGTGTTGCCTAAAATGGATAAAGGATTTAGAAGGGGGAAAAATAATACTAAAAATAAGTTATGAAGGGTATGCAAGGTATTGATATACAGCACATGGTTTAAACTGTTAATCATTGAACAGATTCCAGTATAAAAATAAAGAGACTGAAGCTGCACATAATGGAGGAGTTGCTCTATTTATAAACTTCTCTGTGCAAAGGGCAGTGAGGGCTGGGATGAGCCAGCAGTGGAGGCAGAGGGACACTGCTATAGAGCCCATATTTGAGGGAAAATAAACAAGGTTTTTTATTTTTTTTATTTTTTTTTTAAATGTTGTCAACAAAATCAAACCGAGTTGCCCAGGAGCCTGTGTGCCCCAGCCATGTGAGCAGCATTTCCAGCCCTGGCATGTGACAGCTCTCCCAATTTAGCCAGTAACTGACTCCCTCTGACCTGTAATAACACCGCTCCCAAATTAGAGCCCTCAATTTGACTTGGCTCTGGTCCTTCCCTCCCAGCGACATAAAGCATCCTTTTTCCCCCCCTCTCCCCAAACATTCCTAATCCCATCCTTTTGCACTGCCAACTCAAACTCCTATTTAGTCTTTTCCTATTTTTTTTTTTGGCGGGGGGGTGTGTTTTGGAGGGACGAGAGGGTGCAGGCAGCAAAGGGCAGGGGAAAATGGACCGGTGGAAAAACACCAAGAGACAAAAACAACAACAAAATCAGACATAAAATTCCAAGTTGGTGACATTCAGCTGGAAAAGCTCAATGACTCACATGCAAATAAAAATCTGCCCAAATTCACTGTTGCATGACGCAGGCCACTGGCTTCAGCATGAAAAAGGCCGGGATGAAATCATCCACAATTAAATGGGAGCTTGGAAGGCTGCAAAAAGCAGCCGCATCAGCGCCGGCTCCCTCGGCTTAATAGGAAACACAAAGGAAGGAAGTTCAGCGGAGTGAGAACATCCCCCTTTTCCCCTCCTTCCCACCGACACCTCGCACCATCAGTCATCCCCAGCCCTCGGCGTGGCCCACCCCCCTGCAAGCCTGCTGCCAGGTTTTAATGGGCTTTCCTGGAATACCAGCTCAAAAGTAAAATAAAAAAATGAATGTGGCTATGTTGCAAGGCAAACCCCCCTCCACCCCAACAGCTTCTTCCAGAGATTTCTGCCCTGATCTTTGCAGAATGGTCGGAGATATTGGAGAGTTAACACTGAGAAACCCTGGACCAAATCCAGCCCCTCCCCAAATCCCCCGTATACGCGGGCAGGGATTTAAATCTCAGATCTCAGGTTTGCTCTTGCATTGCAACAGTGCTTTAAACCTTATGAGTTTTCAAATACTGTCTGAAGTCACGTTATAGGAATGCACTTGGAGCGACACGCAGGGAATGGGGTGCCAGGGTTTCCCCTTATGCCAGGATGAGCACCAGGCTCTGCATCCTACCCCTTCAACACAACCCTTCCATGGGGCTGTGCCATGAACCAGGTCACTGCCCTCCTTCAACCCAGAAATAACAATGTGAGGGGGAAGAATAAACTAAAAAAGGTCATTTTAACCCGGACTGGGAGTCACAGCACGGTTCTCAAAAGGCTTTTGGTGCTCCACGCAAGAAGGAAAAAGAAACGTGAAAACAAGAGCTGGCACCTCTGCACCCTCCAAAGTGCTGCTCTGGGGATCAGCTGGTGAGTGCCATCCCTCTGATCTGCTCTGCTGAGATCCCACTTGGAGTCTGGCATCCAGCTCTGGGACCCCCAACACAGGAAGGATATGAAGCTGCTGAACTGAACACAGAGATGCTCCAAGGGCTGGAGCCAGGCTGGGAGAGCTGGGGCTGTTCACTTGGAGAAGACTCCAGGGAGACTTTAGAGCCTCTTCCAGTGCCTAAAGGGGCTCCAAAAGAGCTGGAGAGGGAATCTGGACAAAAATATGGAATGACAAGGCAATGGAGAACGACGTCCCACTGTTGGGAGCAGGGCTAGATAGGATACTGGGAAGAAATTCTTCCCTGTCAGGGCTGTGAGGCCCTGGCACAGGTTGCCCAGAGAAGCTATGGCTGCCCCTGGATCCCTGGAAGTGTCCAAGGTCAGGTTGGACAGGGCTTGGAGCACCCTGGTGATTCTGTGATCCATCTGGGATGCAGGAGGACAGTACCCCAGGCATCCAAGAGTGGCCACAACCAGCTGCGAGGCCATTGCCAGAGAGGCCATTGCAATGAACCTCACTTCAGCCACGTGAATCCTCTCTCACAAGCAGAAATTAGGTGACCAGCTTCACATTCATTTGGGAACTGGGTGCTTCAACCTTTCTGGACTTCCCTTCGGGCTGGATGTGCCTGTTCCTGGGATTATCCCCAGTGCTGTGCTTTTGGAAGATTCTAGCCTGAGCCAAAGGCTTCTCAGCACTCGCTCACTCCGGCCTACAGTGGCTGCAGGAGCAGGGTGTGAACAGGTCCATAAAAGGGAACTGGGAGACTTGAGCCTCCTGCCACTAAGCCTACATTTGCTCTGGAGGAATCTGCACCTCCCTAGGAAAAAAAACAACCGACTATAAAAATAATATATTGAGGTCTGCAAGTAGGGAAAGGCTGCAACTGCCTGCAGGAGGACATCCGATTGTGCCTGGGCCATCTGGTCACCCACTCTCAGTGACACTGCCCTCCCTTTGCCACCAGATGCTAATTCCTTTCATCCTGCCTGGCCCTCCGCTGGTGTAATTTTAGGTCTGTGAATAGGACCATCTGCCTTTGAGATGCTCGTTTATTTTTGGCTGAGCCCTCCCTTTCACCACTCCCTCCTTAAAGGAAGTCCAAACCAGGCACTGTTGGGAACAGTGTTCCTTGTCTGGCCCTCTAATCACCAGGCATTAACGAGCTATCTAAAGGATGTTCTGCTCCGCTGTCACTCGTCAGATTGGGGGGGTCATTATCTTCAAAGCACTTTGCAAACACTTTTTTTCCTTCCTCCCCGTGTTGCCACCACAAAGTAGTAATTATTCACTTCTCTCTGAATATGGTGGGCTTGGTCCAGCACCCTGGAGCTCGGCCAAGACGTGCTCAGCAATATTCAACATGGCCAAAGTAAAGCTAAAACAAAGTGGTTCCTATCTTTGGATGCTGAGGACTGCTACCGTTGCTTCCTTTCCCATAGCAGACATGGAAATGGTAAAAATAAAAATAAATCCTGGAACCACAGCAGCCAATAGTGTAATTTCCACGTATTAAGCGATGCCTGGAGAAAAAGGGAGTTTTGAGGAAAGTTTTGCTTTTATACACATCTAAGTGCTATGAATGAAAGTCACTGTCACAATTATGGAAAACAGTAATTAGCAAAATACTGCATAAAAATGCTGAAAAAAATGCTTCTGGCTGGGGTGACCATATGGGTGCTCCCAGCCAAAGCTGCACATGGATAAGCCCTGAGATCACAGCAAGGCCACGGGCAATCCCACCATGCCAGGGGCTCAGCCCATCTCTTGGGATGGGTGTTGGATCCATCTCTTGGGATAAACATGTGTCCTCCTACATGTCCCAGCCAAAGGCATCCCAGACTGCTTGGGAGGACACAGGCAGGGTGAGCTAACAGGCTGAATCTGTGCATCTACCAGCCAAAAAAGCACTGTTTCGCCTTCTTTTTACGATTTTCACAAGTGTCTGAGACAGGTGGGAAGAACAGTTCCAGGTAAATCCTTTCAGAATCAGTTGGCTTCTTTGTACAAATGCTTTGTGCAAAGCTTGTGCAGCTCTACCAAATTTTTTTTTTTTTTAAGATGAGGAAGGTTGTGGTTCAGTCTGAGGTTAGAGCCAGTTCTCAGCTCTGTTATGAACCTTCAGGAGCTACAGGAGCCTATTATTGGAAATCAGTGTTAGACACCAGAAAACATCTGTACAGGGGAGCTCCCCCTCACTGCATGCACCCCACAGGCTGAAGAGCAAGAGCCTGTCATGCTGCCAAGCCTCTCACAGGGAAAACATACCCAGGGCTTCAAAAAAGAAAATTTCTGTGCAATTCTTGAGGGGTTTAAATCAAGCCCTGGCTTTGGCTGGCCACAACTCTCTGCTCTGTGGGAGCCTGGGGAAACACCTGGTTGTTCACTGCTTCAAATTCTCTGCAGTAAATGAAAGAAAAAGTAACTTAATGGATCTGATCAGATCTCAGATTTGACAGGATTTCCTGCCTATGTAAAAACTGACCCATTTTGCTTTGGCTTGAAGGTACAATGAAGAGAAAAATCTACACTAGCTGGGCTGTGAAGTGAGGACAAGCAGCTTCACCCCCACGCTGGGGTGAATTCCCAGGAGGAATCAGGGGATGCAGACATCCCTCCCCTCCCCTTTCTGCTGCTCACATCACCCAGAGCAAAGCACTTGACCAAAGGCAGTGATGAGTCACTGCGAGGAGGAGACTTTCTAATTTCACCCACTTTGATCCTGCCCTGAAGTGCCAACGTCAAAGAGGAGGGAGGGGAAGAGCTGGGGCTGAGTCAGGGAGGACGGGAAATCTGTGCATCTACAACAGAGACATTCAAAGCAAAGTGAAACTCCTCTTTTCTAGGAAACCCCCACAAAAAAAAAAAGTGACACAAAGAGCTGACTCTCCCCAGCTTGTACCAGAGCAGCAACTCTCAGCTGACTCCCTGTGCCTTTCCCAGCTGTACAAGCACTCGTAAGGCAGAAACACTCGGTTAAAATGCACCTTTCCCTGGGGAATTCACCTTTCCCTGTGGAATTCACCGTGCTGCAGTGCTGCCCGCAGCAGCTGGCTTGTCTTTCCTTTATTACCAGCCTCACATTTTGTTTCTCATATTCCACGAAGCGCCGCAGGAGCTCAAAACAAAGAGCGACGTTGTTCCTTCAGAATAAAACCACTGTTCGCCCAGTTTTTATTGATATTTCACAAAAACATCCCAGGGGCTGTAAAGATTCGTTCGGGGTGGGGCTAAAACGATGTGTCCCAGTCACAGCTTTTTCACTGGGAAGGTTTCCATGAGCCCTTTCCACTGAGAACTCATGAAATGGGTAAACTGAACTTAAAGGACAAGGAACACCAGTCCTGGCAGTTACAATTCCCATTGCCTGGTTGGATGGCTTGGCCATGCCTGGCTCCTCTCCCATAATTGCTGATGCCCATCCAAGGCACCAGAATTATGCTGAGGAACCCAACTTCTGTCCCAGCTCTGAGCAATGATGAGTTTGACACTTGTTAGTGCTCAAAACATGAAAAGCTTTCCCAATTAATTCAAGTTTTCGCTAAACCAAAGTCATCTTCCTCCCCTTGTCTGGCTAAAATGTCTGTTTTCAGCTATTGAAAAAGCCACAAGGAGAATCTGAGATTTCATTTTCTTGACCAAATTCCGTAATATTTGGGAAGAAATTTTCAACAAAATGAAAACCTTGTGTTTTTGTGGAGGGAGGGGGAGGAACAGACCTCCCTGCATAAGAAAATTCCCTTCCCTGCATCTTGTTTTCCTTTGAAGAGCAGCAACACATTGCAGTTACTCACACAGAAGGATTCAACCTCCACAACTCAGAAGAGATGAACAGAAGGAGTGACAGGATTTCTGGAACCTGATGACCCCTCTCTAACCCTCCAGGCTACTGATTCCAGCTAATTGGAGCCTCAAGTGGCTCCCAGCCAGTCGGCAGCAACACAGCAATAAATGTGTAGAAATCCAGTAAATTCTGAGAGATACACTGGCTGGGGTCCAACAGCCTGATCCGTTCAGGGATGATAAAAATTAGAATATTGTTAAGGGCATTGTCCAGCTGCCTTTTCAATGCTGACAGGTTTGGGGCATCAGTCACCTCTCAGGGAAGCCTGTCCCAGTGTTTGGCCATCGACTTGGTAAAGAAATCACAGATTCACAGAGTGGTTTGGATTAGAAGGGACATTAAAGACCATCCAGTTCCACCTCCTGCCATGGGCAGGGACACCTTCTGCTATCCCAGGCTGCTCCAAGCCCTGTCCAACCTGGCCTTGGACACTTTTAGGGTTAGGGCAGCCACAGCTCCTCTTGGCAAGCTGTCCCAGTGCCTCATTACGAAGAAATTCTTCCTATTATCTAATCCAAACCTCTTTAAAGCCATTACTCCTTGTCCTTCCAACTGAAATATTCTATTCTATTCTATTCTATTCTATTCTATTCTATTCTATTCTATTCTATTCTATTCTATTCTATTCTATTCTATTCTATTCTATTCTATTCTATTCTACTCTACTCTATTCTGTTCCTTTTCATCCTCATGCAATTCCATGCAGATGGGCTCTGCTGCAGGCAAATCCTGCAGAAAGACCTGACTGCTGAACACCTCCAGCAATTTGGACCCTGTCTGGAGAGGTGCAAACTCCACCCATCCAACACAGAAGAGCCTGGGCAAGGCTTTACTATGCCATTACACAGGAACAGCATCATCCCACTCAGCACTACATCTGCAACCTCCATGGCAGGGGGAGGTTTGCATCTCAGCTCCCCACAGGAAAAGTGAAGCTCCCAGCTCAAAAGGATTCCTGCAACTGCTTAGACACTCCAGGTTTCCAATTCTCTCTGTGTGGTGTGAAGGGAAACTTCAGGATTTTGGGTTTTACACAACTCTGAGTTATCCTCTGCCTCCTCCACCTTCCCACTGTGTCTCCTCCTGGTATTAGGAAGGGAAATGTCTCAAGCAGAGGGGAATCTGAGGCTGCAGCTCTCTGGCAATCCCTTAAAGACAGGCACTCACACGGGTAATGCTTCCAAAGCCTCTGCTCCTCCTCTGGGTCACTTTACAAGCAGCAACACAGCAAGGGACTTGTTAAAGGCAGAAAATTGGGCACCAGGAACAAATTCCCAGCCCCTCCACTTCCCACAGCCCCTTTGCCGCTGTGGAATATGCGCATACAGACACGGACAACAAACAACTCAATGTGACAAGGAAAGCTGCAAAGTAAACACTGAGGGTTTTATATGGAAACACAGCAGGAAGGAGGGGTGTTATTCCCGGAGATGCCTCTCCATCAGGTGCTGACAATTGGTTCAGAGCATGAAAGCACCCCAGCTTCAGCAGGACCAGCTCACAGCAGCACAGGGAGGAGCTGGCGAAGGTGGTGAGAAGCCCTGGCTTCCCACTCACACCACATACCCCTGGGAAAAACCTGGAAAAACCAGCTTTTGGGGAGAGATCAGAGATGCAGTAAATTCCTGGCTTGATAAAGCAACCAGTGTGAGGCCGTGCTCAGCTTTCAGGCCTTATAACAGGCACCAGTGTGTGCAGAAGGAAGTTATTTCAGGGTGAAACCTGATCAGCTCCCAGGGCAGCAGCACAAAGTCTGGGAGAAGCATCTCACTGCTCTCCCTGGGATGCAGCTGCCAGGAGCTGCCTGAACCACAGTGCTGGCAGTACCTGCTGTCCCTCTCCTGCCACTTTCTGTCACATAGTGCCTGCCCATGTCGCTGACACAGACCTGGATGGGATCAGGATGCTGAATGCAAGATAGAGAGAAGTAGAATAGAATAGAATTTATTTTCTCCCAGTATTCCAGAGGATTTTCACTCCCAGCATGACTTCCAAGTGTCTTTTCTCCTCCACCACACCAAGAGCTCAGCGCAAGCAGTGAGGATTTCTCCTATTCCTCCTTGCAGGAGCTGACAGGGATGGACAGATCCCACTGCAAAAGCCATGGAGCTGCAAGGCTGGAGCCCTCCAGTTTTCCCTTTATCCTCAGCCTGGCCTTTCCTCTCTTTCAAGTAATTTCGACAGGAGTTTAAAGCTTCCTGCACCTTTAGGGGATGCGGCAGGACACCTTGTTAGGGGAAGATGAGTGGCAAAGTCAAAGCTCTTCCACCCCTGCTGTCCTCCTTGACATCAAGGTTGACATCTCCCACTGCTCTGTACTCCAGCGATTTTCAACTACACCAAACAAATTAGAATTGAGTTTAAAAAACCATCCCCTCACCCCCAACCAGCCCATCTATCACTAGTGCAAGGAATGAGGCAGTGGAGAATCATTTCCCTGTGACTCAAACCTGCCTCCAGGTGGGTGACATCCAGGAGTTCCCCTGGATTGCTGGCCATGGTTTCACTGGTGTTTCACTGGGATTCATTGTCAATGGGATTGGGAAGCAGCCTCCCTGCCCAGGTTAACATAGGTGCTCATCAGCCAAAACTGCTCCTGCAGCAACTCATTCCTTCCAGCCACGGACCAAAAACCACCTACCCAAGGAGAAGAATGCAAAAGTAGCAAAGGGACATGGGTGGTTTGGGATTTGAGAGAGCAAAACAACATTCAACATTCACTGCTGCTTTTATTTTGTTTGAGGTACTTTCTGGGCAAATCCATTGAATCAGAAGTACTCAAAGCCCCAGCAGCTGCTGTGTCCTGTGCAAAGTTTGCACTCAAGGAGGTTTTTCTTCCCCCCCAGCTCTTAAAATAAAAAGTCTGTTTCTCCAGCCTGGCCAAACCACTTCACCACACTGCAGTGCAAACGCACTCCCAGCTCTCCCAGTGCTGGGGATTACTGGGTTACAGATCATGGCCTTACCACACAAACTCAGTTTCCTGGATACTTGCACCACAGCCTCTAAATTCTGTTGTGGTCTGGACTTCACAGGCTGCTGGTTTTAGTATTTTCAGATGCTGGGAGCAGGGCAAGCTCCCAGCAAGTCCCAGCCATTTTCTTAACCTTTTTTTGTTGTTTGATTTTCCTTTTCCATGATGCTGTGGAGGACACACAAGCCATGATGTGGCAGGACACAAAGATGGCTCTGGAGACACCTGGATCCTTCCATCCCTGCCTCTCAGCAAACAGTTTCTAATAGATGATGCTGCCTGAAACCACAGTTGCTTCCAGCCTCTTTTCACGTAAAGACCAAGTGAAGGTACTTTTCATTACGTAGATATGTCTATTACCAATATAATTTATAGCTTGGCATTATTCAGGGAGATTAATGAAGTGTCCTTGTTTCTAAAGATAAAACATCTTTCCAAATCCTTCCCATACATGTACTGCTTGCTCAGCAGTCCTGCATTATTCATTGGTAACATCAGAGCACTTTTGCAGTGCCTTTCCCATAGCAGCACCCTCCAAAGTGGGTTGCTCCAGGTGGGATGAGGAGATCCAGACTCACCTCCTTTTCCTGAACAGGGCAGTTTAACTCCTCTGGGATTACTCAGGTGAATGGGGCTGTTTCTCCCCAGAAGTCTCCTAGCCTTTCACACTAGGGTTTATCTTCCAGCCTCCTCCTGAAGGATCATTTAGGTTTGAAAAGATCCTTAAGATTCAGTCCAGCCATTAACCCAGCACTGACAAGGCCACCATTAAATCCTGTTTTCAAGTGCCACATCCACATGTCTTTTAAATCCCTCCAGGGATGGGGACTCCACCACTTCCCTGGGCAGCCTGTGCCAATATCTGAGCTTTGCTACAGTCTGATGCTGGGGACTCTCTGGGTATCTTGCCAGACAAATTTCCCCAAAGTTCTATGAGAAGCTGAGGCTGCTGACACGAGCAATAGCATCTGATCAGCCAACGTGTGATGCTGACTAAGGATGTGTTTGTCATTTCTTCCTGGCCTGTTTCACAAGCTTTGTGGCTACTGTCATGCCCCAGGCACCTTCACAGGACATGGGGTGAGGTCTTAAAGGGAAAGCAAAAAAAACCCCAAGCTCTGGGGAGGTGACTGCAGCTGGCTACAGGGATCAAAGCTGTGAGCAACAACTCCCATGAAGCTTCAACACCAACAGGCATCAACACCTCACCCAACAGACAACAACAGCAAAGTCAACCTTACTGCACACTTGAATCAGAGCCTCAATTCTGTACATCCTAAAAACCATTTATTTTTTTGATAGTGCTGTGCCCTTTGAGCTGAGGTGGGGAGACAGGACCCATCTGATTGACCACTGTTTTAGGAATGTCCAAGCCAAGCCCTCCAGGTCAGTGCTCCCCTCTGAGTGCAGAACACACAGACCCCACCCTGATCACAGAGCTCTGGAGATCTGGAGCTGGGCAATGCTGCCCTGCATTGCCCAAAACCAGACTCTGGTTCAGCACTGGCCACACACATCACACCAAGAGAAACCCACCACCAACCCCACTCCATCTCAGAGAATCACATCAGCTGCACAGTCAGAACTCAAGAAAACCCCCAGAGCTGGCAGAGGACAGAAGGCAGCAAATACCTCTGTGATTGTATGAAAACACAGATCCTCAGCAACCAGCATTCAGGAACTTGCTTTTGATCTCAGGTTTTGCCTGTAGCATCTCCTTGATGAAACGTGTATTCCATCAACAAATCCTAGCCCAGGGGATAAACTGGTAAATCAAGCATCTCAGCTTGTTGCTGAATTTTCCAAAATAAACAGCATGTTCACAGTATCAACCCAAAATTTGCTAATCCTCCCCAGCTATCCCCATCTCAGCCATCTGAACATTGGTGACCTCCAGCAAAGTGTGTCACAGATCTTCATCATCCTCCCTGCAACACTGCAGCAAAACAAAACCTGTGTTTCAGCTCAGACCTCCCTGATGCCAAGTGTGTTGTCACACAGGAGAGCAAGGCAACTATTTCATTATGAGAGTGAAATTCAGAGCTCCCACAGAAATTTTTCCAGTTCAGGCAGAGAAGTGCAGCCCCCTCACTCTCCCACCCACAGCCCCAGGTGTCCTGCAGAAACCACAGCTCCCAGGGACTTTCCCTTCTCTTGCAGTGGCAGGTTGGCTTCCAGAAAATGAGGGCTCAGGGCAAAGTTGTGGAAGGAGCATTAGTTTTTATAGATCAGGGGAAATTTGTTTGCAGTAAGGGCACCCAAGCACTGGACCAAGGGGGCAGGACAATCTTTTTCAGAGGACAAGTTTAAAAGCAGAGAAACCAAATGTGTCCAAACAGGCCCAACATCACCAGTGCAGAAAGACAGAGAGGTCACCTCAGTGCTCTTTCCAGGGGTCTGTATAGGAGGTATTTTCAGTAACTTCATAAACAATATAAAGATAAAAACACTCATTCAGAAAATTCAAGATTAACCAGTTCAAGGGACATCTCCATCACTTGTTCTTCTTGAGGGTCCTGCACACATCAACTGATGCTGCCCCTACAAAGCAAGGCAGGGCTGTATCACACAATCACAGAAGGGTTTGGATTGAAGGGATCTTAAAGATCATTTCATTCCACTCCCTGCCATGGGCAGGGACACCTTCCACTGTCCCAGCTTGCTCCAAGCCCTGTCCAATCTGGCCTGAAAGAGTTCCAGGGATGGGGTAGCCACAGCTTCTCTGGCACCCTGTGCCAGGGCCTTCCCACCCTCACAGCCAGGAATTCCTTCCCAATATCCCACCAAGCCCTGCTCCTGACAGCGTGAAGCCATGCCCTGTTGTCCTGTCACTCCATTCTTTGCCCCAAGTCCCTCTCCAGGTCTCTTGGTGCTCCATTAGGGCCTGAAAGGGGCTCCAAGGTCTCCCTGGAACCTTCTTTTCTCCAAGCTAAACAATCCCTGAACATCTTCCCATGGATCAAAGGTGAAGTCAAGCTCCACTGCACAGAGAGATGCAGATATCCTCCTTGGCTGGACTGTGACTCCAGCTCTGGCTCCAGCTCCCTACTGTTCCACAAAACCAGGGTAATTCACACCTGCTGGGACTCCTTCTCACCTCTGGCAGCTGAAGCCAGTTGGAAGTTTACAGTCAACAGGTTTCTGCCCCTCCTTTGCAGTTCAGTGAAATCGTTTTAAAGATCCTTTGTCTAGAACAACACAGACAACAATGTTTACTTAAAATCGAACAACTAGGACAAAAAGTGCTTTTCCTGATATTCTCAAGGCACCAGGGTTTGATTGGAAGGTGCAGCGCTGGTGGGGAGGGGAGCCTTGCTCAACAGCTACAGCAGGTGATAAGACCGAGCACCTGAAAGGTTGGAAAAATAGCTTTAGAAAGCATTAGCTCCCACACTTTGATGTAATCAGATACAATGCTAGCCAACAAAATCCTTGGATTGGCTATTGGGTTTAATAGCCAATCCAAGTTTTCCTTGGCTGGCAGACAAAACTTGCTTTCTGTTTTTTAACTCCAGCAGAAGTCACTCTTGAGAAACAGATTTTGCCTGCATCGTATTTTAAATAAGTCAATATGAATATGATTTAGAGGAGTTAGAACTCAAAGGTTGGGGTGCTGTTTTTCCATTTCTTATTCCTGAGCAAATGTCCTACTCCTGTCTATCTGTCTGGCATGTAGGAACCCTGCCTAGGGCAGCAAAGTGTGACCCCCCCCCACCAGCGATTTGTGAATGATTTTCCATCACTCTGAGCAGATTTATTCTGGTTTATGGCCATTGTATTGACATGCTCACTGTATCTCACTGCCCTGGCCCTAAAGATCTCCCTGTGTGTACAGGTAAGAGAGCAGCTGCAGGTAAGACTCTACATGGAAACAAAAAGGTGTCCATCCCAGTGATTTAATGTATTTAATAAGAGAGGAATCAGGGCATACATATATACATATACATATATACACACACACATACAATATTTTAGAATGCTATCCTTTTTGATAATTGGCCTATTCAAATTTGGGTACCAAGATTCTTTCTGAACTGGTAAAGTTGCATGGTTTTAGATTCCTCTCAATGGCTGCAGAACCTGTTTTCCAGTTTTCTAAATCCACATATGCCCAGGAAATAGTTGACAACTTGTGACCTAAAGGTGAGTATTTTACAGTGTGTTGGTTGCCTAAGGCAGCAGTTGGACTTGATGATTTTAAAAGGTTTTTTCCAACCTAAACTATGAATCTACAAGTATGTATTTTAATAAATATACTGTTTTTTTTCAAGAAAAGATTGTTTTGAAGATCAAGAGTGTAGGTATTGCACTGTATGGTTACACTACATTACTGCAGGATGCATTACTACAAATGGGATTTTTCTGTCTTCACAGGCCAATTAAAAACCCAACAGGTTGCTAAAAGGCCTTTAAGGTTTTATTTTTTTAACTTTCCTTAAACCAGCCACGCACGACCAGGGACAGGAACCTGTCAGTGAGGCCCAGGCAGGCAGGAGGCAGAGCAGCACATCAGATACAGCAAACACATGACCACGGCTCCAAAAATACACCCTGGTATCACCAAGGCCAGGAATAGCCCAGGAAGGGGGGATGGATGGAGCCCTCCTGACAGGATTTTCTTTGTTTTGTCTTTTCACACCTCCCAAAGGCTGCAAACTTCTAAAGATTAACCCTGTGAGAGGAGTCTATGTGCTTGGCTCCAACCATCACCCACATGGGGCAATCCCTAGGGAAAGGCAATCCTTAGGGAATGACCATGGTGCCACAGCACCAGGCGAGCCTGCTGCTTCCAGGACCAGCACTGGGACAGGCTCCTTGGGCATCACTGCCATGTGGATGTGGCTTTTAGGGACAAGATTCAGTGGTGGCCTTGGCAGTGCTGAGGGAACAGTTGGACTTGGTGATCTTGGAGGGTTTTTCCAGCCTAAATAATTCTGTGATTTTATGATTCCTGTGACACCTTTTACTCTGTCTTCCCTGGCTGAAGGGATCAAAACCCCTGTTGAAAGGCCAGTTATTGATCTGCTTGGGAAAAGAGTGCAACCTGTCTTGAACATGCACAGCTGAGTTCAGAGCGCCAGGAAAGGTCCCTCCAGGCACTGCATAAAGGGAACTTCACAAGGAGGAAGGAAAGAGAGATCACAGCCACTGCCAGGTAACCTAAGGGCTGCCATGAGGTTGGAACATCCCGTCTTCTCCTTGAAAAGGGATTGGTATTTTCAGAATGTGCATTCTGAGACAAGGCTGGAGCCTGGGGAGAAACAGGCAGGTCTGGGGAGAGAGAGAGATGAAAAATAAACCCACCAAAAACCCCCACTATGAGACTATCCATAGATTCATCAGTGCAAGGCTCAGAAGGGGCTGGACTGTGGTCATTCACTCTGACTGACTGAATTAGAAGAGGAAAGAGAATTTTACATTTGGGGAGCCCTGCACCCCAGCCTGAAGCATCTCCACCAGGGACCCTGTGGGAAGCTGACATTCCCAAATTAAACTCCAGGCAGAGTCCACCTGAGTCCCTCATAAGCTGCTGCAAGGGTTAATCACACCACAAGCTAAAAACCCAAATCCCATCTCCAGCCTGAACATCTCCAGCACCCATTTCCAACCCTCTGAGTTGCTAAAACCAGCTACCACCCTCCACTGAGAGTGCCCACGTTGGTATTTATATATGGATGGATCAATTCCTTGTGTCCTCCTGGATAAACTAAATGACTGAGTTTCCTTAATCATTCCCCTGAACACAGGCTGCCACAAGTACTTCTCCCAGAGCACTACCTGCTGACAGGGACTAACACACATTTATCCCCCAGGCAGCACATCTTTTATTCACTGTGTCATCCCTGTCCAAAGAGACCCGGACTTTCCACATCTCTGGTAAAGGCCACATCTTACATCTGCCTCCAAGGAACTGCTGCTTAATAAGCAAACCAGACCAATCAACTTTCCATTCAAATTCATCAGCATTTAAATGAGGGTGAGTCCTGCTGTGCACAGCAGGGCTCAGACTCACAGGTCTAAAGGTAAGGGGAGGAATTACGATAAACAACACCTATCGTATTGATCCCAAATTGAGCACCAGCAGGTCTGTCACTCTCCAGATTACTGTCTCCAGCAGCTGGTCCTCCCCTAACCTGCAGCCACATCTTTCCTAAGCCTGCATTTGCTGCAGGGGGATTTATTACAAGATGTGGAAGGAAGAGCACTCCCATCCTTCCCTGCTGAGGGCGTGATGATTAACAGAATCATTTAGGTTGGAAAAGCCCTCTAAGATTGAGGGCAACTATTCCCCCAGAATTGCCAAGCACGCCACTAACCCATGTCCCCAGGTGCCACATCCACATGGCTTTTAAATCCCTCCAGGGATGGAGACTCCACCATTGCCCTGGGCAGCCCATTCAAATGCTTGCTGAGAAAAAGATGCTTGAAGAGAAATTCACAAAGAGAGGTGAAAACTTCACTCCCACCTCCACACCCACGTGGCAAATTCAATTAATCTCCTCTCCTTTGATGGAGGGTTTGGCATAGCCCCTCATGGGCTCCATGAGCACCTCCATATCTCCTCTCCATCCCAGACTCCCTGTTTTTCCCTGCCCTATGGGTGAGGGAGCTGCACCCTTCTGCTCTTGGCTCCAAGTGAAAGCCAAGGGCACAGTTGTGCCCCTGGGTGCTAGCAAGGGATGGATGCAGCACAGCACCAGAACAGTTCAGGGCACGTCCTGCCAGCACAGGAAATTAGGGAATTAGGGAGAAGTCCAAAGCAGCAGCTACAACCAGGCTGTGCAGGGACTCTCTTTGTATCTGTGCTTCCAGGTGAAGAACGGAACGCCGCCATCCAGAGGCGAGCGAGGAGACAGGGATGAAACAGGGCTGGGCTCCTTATCCCCCCTCCTTCTTCTTCTTCTTCAAGGGCTGCGAAGTGCCTGAAAATAGAACATTTTGTAATGGCAAAAAAAAAAAAAAAAGAAAAAAAGTAGAAGCAGCAGAACTGGGTCAATCAGCAAACGGGCTGATTTAAGAGAAGAACTCTCAGCGTTCGTAATGGGCTAAAAACGGCGCTGATGCGTTGCCGAGAAAGAATATAATTAAGAGGCTTTTTAAAGCGGCGCTTCCCCACCCCAGCCGCAGAAATCACAGCTCACACTACCAGGATTGCTTCCACCTCATGGAGCAGGAATGCGCTGGCGTGCCGCAAGCTGGCCCAAGAATGCGGAGTTTCCGTGGGCCGGGAGAAGATCCCGAACGGCAGCGGTTCCCGGCATTCCTTCGCGGGTACATCACTGCTATCCAGTCATAAAGCACAGCCACGGAAATCGGGATGGGGGGGAAGGTATCTGACGTTTGGATTCTTTTGGTGTTTAAGGAGGGGGGCTGGGAGAGCTGGGGTAGCCCAGTGGGTAAGTGAATGAAATAAAGATTGACTGGATGGGTGATGGGGTATCTCTCATTGGAGGCTCTTCCCAGGAACGGCCTGGGAGGACCTACAATGAGTACTTCTATAAGGAACACACTTTTCAACAGCATTCATTCAAGAATGAGTTTCTTGGAAGAATACCCTGCCCTAATTAGGTACAGATGGCCCAATGTGAACAGACAGCAGGCATGGAACTGCCAAGGGGAGATCTGTGGCCCTGCACTACCCAAAGGGTCATGACAGCAAACTCTGCCTCCCTTTGGACACCAAACCCAAACTGATGCCTCAAAGCAGAAAGGGACTTTCCTGGATTCTCCCAGGGCTGTACAATGGAGTCATAGAATTATTCAGGTCAGAAAAGACCTTTAAGATCATCAATTCCAACCACAAACGTGGCCCAACCTAAGTGCTGTGCCCCTCAAAGTCTGCTGGAGCCAAAGGGCCATGGGCTTGACTACAGATCCTGTAGCTCTGGCAACCCAAACATCTGGGGTGAAGCCACTGCTCCATGTCCAAGGACACCATCACGCTTTGGGAGCATCTCTGGGGACATCCCCACCCACTCTGCCCTGCCAGAGAGGAGCAAAGTGGATGAGTCAGTCCTAGAAAGTTCATTCCTTCAGCTTCTGCTCCTTGCTCTAATTAATCTTAGGGGCAGTGAGATAAGCAGCCCTTCCTTTAACCTTGCCCAAGCCAAATTGCATGTGGTACCATTCACTTTGGGGTGGTCCCCCAGAGCTGGTGCTCTCCTTCCCTACATGAATCTCCTTTCGCATCCCAGTGATAACCCTTTTCCTCACCATCTGTCCCAAACACAAAATCACTTGGGATCAAGGAAAGCTGGAGGAGATGGGGGGAGAGAGGGTCAGAGGAAAAGGCTCAAAAAGAGAAGCAGAGAGGGCTGCTCCTGTTGAGAAACCCCAATTACCCCAGTTTGAGCTACTCCACCTCCCTCTAAATATCCAACAAGGAGCTGGTGTATCAGGCATGCCAATCCCCAGCAGCTCCCCACTGGAAAATTTTGGCTGGTGCCTCCCCCTCCCTCCATACAAACCTTCACTCTCCCTCTCTTGCAGGCACGCACAGGGAAAGGGAGGGAGAGCAGAGCAAAAACCACAAGCAAATGTTCTGGTGCAGTATTTCCCCTCGTCAGACCGTCGCACTCGAGATTCAAATCGTGCTTAAGGAATTTAA
>VXBB01008341.1:102374-130756 GCA_013399915.1 Illadopsis cleaveri
TAGTTGCCTAAAAATGAATCTGTCCCTTTGGTTGCTTTTCAATTAAATATCATCTTGACACTCAAATTAATGTTTTTATTTGGTAACTCCAAGATTATTCAAAAATCCCTACACAATTGATTCAAGGACTTCAGGAGAACTTGACAGACATTCCCCACCTCCCTTTTTCACTACGGTAGGAATGATGAATCATTATATTTACTACAGGCTCATTTTCTGCAGCAACGTGTTAAACTTTGCTCAAGTGGAAACTGAAGAGTGGAATGACAAGGTGGCTTCAGCACTGCAGAATATTTATGGAGAAAACAATGGGATCAAAGCTTGTATTGTGCTTTTAACTTTTTAATTCTTTTTTTTAATTTTTTTTTTTTCTGGTTGTTCTCAAGAGCTTAGAAGCAACAGATTTTTTCCTCAGCCTGGGGGTCCCTGTCCTTGTCTCAGCCCTGATGACTTTCTCTGCTTTTAAGGGACCAGCCATGGCACAGAACTGGTCAATTCAACCCAAAGGGAAGAAAACTTAGCACTTCAATAACCTCTTTACAGACACTTTGCTATAAACTCCCCACCCCCAAGAGCGTGACTTGAACACTCTGGCAGCAAACAAGCAGCACTTGAATATTTAATATGAAGCACGGCAACTCATCATGGTATGTTTTTATACTAACACAGGTTGTCATCATGTGAAGTCTCATTTTCATTCTTTTCTTACAAAAAAAAAAAAAAAAAAAAGCTTTAAACAATAGGGATTTCTTAATTTTTATTTATTTCATCTGTCCTGTTCTGCACTTACATCCTACACTTTGCCTGAGTTTCCCAGCACTATGCAAAGGCTGGGAGCTGCTGCAGAGAAACTGGATGGCTGGTGCTGTGATAAATACCTGTAGGCTCTCTGCCACCACTAATGAGAGAAAATATGTATAGAAGTAGGAAAAAAAAGCTCTCCAAAAGTTGGAGTTACAGTGCTCATCTCTGGAAGGATTCCCACTCATTTTTGGAAGCATGCATGCCAGGGGGGAAAAAAAAAGAATCCAACAAAACCTGTGGGCGTCTGAAGCCACCTCAGCTTTGAGAGACTGAAGATCTGGTTTAAAATTGGCAAAAACATCCTTCTGCAGAAAGACAAATTGCAGACAGGCGCGATTCAGAGCTGCCTGGGAGAAAACCTGGACCAGGAATATCTGCAGGGAAACTGAGAGAGAGAGAGAGGGGGCAAGAAGTGCCCCGGAACGCTCTGCACCGGATTCCTTCCACTTAACAGTTGGAAATATTTTTTTTCCCATTAAGACATCGTTGACACATCATGTGTTTCTTCTTTCCCCCCCTGCCCCAAAAAAAAAACCCCAACAGAGCAGTGGTTAACATCAGAGCTGCTTCTGTTGAGAACAGGGAGTTCCTGGTCACTTCAAGATCTGACGTTCATCCCTGCACTCACTGCTTGAGTGGAGCCACTCCGGGGTCACGGTGACAGATGCAGTTGTAGAAAAAAACCCCAGAATATCCAATAAACAACGCAGCAAAGTGACTCCTCCGTGCCAGTCCATTCCATATTCCCCCTCAGGGCTGAGCTCCGTGCTGCTGCACTAGGTTGAAGCCCAGGGCTCCTGCTGGAGCTGAGCCAGGCTCGCAGGGAGTTGCAGGAGCCATGGCACAGCATCAGTGACTAACCCAGGAGCACGCAGGGGGGACCTGAGGCTGCTGACAGCCAATAAAACACCCACAGAGCCCGAAACAGGCACACCAGGAGCACCAACCTCAGGGAATGGTGTCTCCACACGCTCTGTGTGCACAGCTGAGTGGCACTATCAGCTCCAGAATCGCTCACGCGCTGTTCAGAATTGTTTGTACCTTCAGTACAAGAAGCTGAAAGACTCCTGGCACCAGCACCTGCCACAAAGGACTGGAATCCTCCATTTCTTTCCCCCAAGGGCTTTTCATCCCCCGGGACACCTTGACAACCCTCTGGTAGCCAAAACCAGGCTCCTGGTTCCCCTCCCTTAGGGCATGGCCAGTTCCCCCCATCAGCACAGCGACCACTCTGCTGTAAATGGTCACAAAAGGGAAGAAAAAAACAACTATCTCATGCAGCAAAAACGAGTCTAAAAACCAGTGGAATAGTCAAGAAGCTACCATTCCCTTCAGATCATTAATGCACAGCCTGAGAAATAATGTCAGCAAAACTGTAAAGCAAATGCAGGTTTTTGTTTTTAAGCTGTGCAAGCAGCAGTTCTAAAAAGAAAAAAAAAAAAAATAAATCAGCTTTTCTCCAGTTTTGTTTTCCTCTTGAAATCTGTCAGTTTGAATCATTTCTCCAGATCAGGAAAGTGCTTTATGATCCTCCATCCCCAAACCCAACAGCTTTGCTCGTAACGCCTTTAGAAAGGAAGGGAAAAAAAAAATCTTTCTGTTCTCTTTCTAACTCGTCAAAGAGGCTGGTTGGATTCCTGATGCTCCAGCATATTTCTGTCTTTTACCACACTTCAAGGCTATTTTTTCCCTGCCAAAATATGCAAGGAAAAGCAACACAAGCCCTGCAGCTTTGGGGGAAGGGCCAGCCCTGCAGCTCTTATTATCTTTGGATGGGAAAAGGGAGACAGACAGAGACACTGTTGATGCCTCAGATATTTCTAGATCCTACCACTGTCCTACCAAGGAAGCCTGAAACGTAAAATGCCATTGGAAACATCACATGGGCCACCAAAGAAAACACTCTAAGAGTCTAATTTGCTTATTATCAGCATCGGGAGCCTCTTGGATGTAAGCAGCTTGAAGATTGTGCTGGTTACACAGCTCACGTGCTGCTCTACACAATTTAAGCCAGTACCAAACCTTCACCTGGGGGTTCACCTCTTCCTAAACACATCTCTGGTGTCAAACATTTTATGGACTTGAACATTTCCTGGCGGTTGGGATGTGACCTGACATCCAGCTGTGCATCCAGACCAGGTAAAGCAAGCCAGGGCAAGACTTGAGGTTTGTGCTCCTCTCTCATGGTTCACAATTTGGCCCCCAGTTCTGTGACTGAGCAGATAAAAGTTTGGCGTTGACCAGTTCACAGCTGCGTGATGGTTTGACAATACAAAGCTCAGAACTCGTTGTTTTGTGGGATCAGTCCCATCGCCACCCTGCCTCAGCCCTGACCAACAAAGGCAGAATTGCCAAGTGCATCAGCCCAAACCACCATGGCCGTGATGATCCATCATCCCTAAATCCACAGTACAGCACTGTATTCTCCAAGGATACATTTAAAATGGGGGGTTGGTATTAATTGTCCTGGTGAAAAGTCAGACAGAGAGCAAGCACAGCTTCAAAGATGCATTTAATTCCCCCAGAACATAACACAAAGTCCATAACTCTGTTTTCCATTAGAAAAGAAGTAGCCCAAAGAGATTCCCATTGTTCTCCTGCTTCTGGGGTCAGTTTCCCAAACTTACATCTCAGAACAGTGGGTCTGGAGGGAACCCAAGGAAGTCCCCCAAAATGCCAGGCTTTTGGAAAATCAAAGTTTATAAAGTATCACTTTTAGGCCTTTTTACTGAGAGGATCTCCCACACATCCCCTTGCAATGATCCCAGCACAAATTCCCTATCAGGCAGAGGATGTGGCATCCTGTAGGTCACAGGTTAAGGAACACAGCAACCACATGGGAATGGCAGAAGTTTGACAAAGCACACACAGACTGCCTTTAGCTCCCCAATTTCAGCACCCAGAGTCCCTGAGACTCGGTAGACAGAGCAGGTAAATAGAATCAGAGAATCCCAGAATGGTTTGGATTGGAAGGGAACTGATGCTTTCTCATTCTACCCCCTGTCACGGGCAGTGACACCTTCCACTGTCCCAGCTTGCTCCAAGCCCTGGCCAATCTGGCCTTGGACACTTCCAGGAATCCAGGGGCAGCCACAGCTTCTCTGGGCACCCTGTGCCAGGGCCTTTCCACCCTCACAGCCAGGAATTCCTTCCCAATATCCCATCTAATCCTGCCCTCAGTCAGTGGGATATCATTCCCCCTCATCCTGTCACTCAGGCCTTTTCCAAAGTCCCCCTCCAGTTCTGGAGCCCCTTGAGGCACTGGAAGGGGCTCCAAGGTCTCCCTGGAGTCTTTCCTTCTCCAGGCCGAACGGTCCTAATTCTCTGTCTTTCCTAATGGAGATGTGCTCCAGCCTTTTTATCATCTTCATGGCCCTAAAACACCACCAGTGCCATGCTGCTCACACCCCTGGGGCATCCCCAGCCCTGTCCACTACAACCAAAGGAAAACTGTCAGGTTTTCATCCACAGCTCCATAAAACAACGGGCATCTGTTCACCGACTCCACCGCGCCACAAACCCAGACTTTACAGAGTTTATCCACAGCAATTCTTTCCAGCTCAGGAAAACTGAGGCTCCTTGGCTGAGGGACAGGCCCTGCTGTTCTTGTGCACGTCGGCTGTCCTGCAGACTGCCCCGAGCAGCCACGCAGATGGCAAAAATGCTCTTTTTTTCCTTTTTAATCCTTTTGAGCAGCACCTCACTGAGATGGTCCCATGGGAGGAATCTGGCTCAGCTCTGGAGACCACGCATGGGTCTGACAGGAACAGGACTTGCTGTGCTGATGGTCTGGGAAATCCCTCCCACCCCTTTCACAGATGTTCCTCCAAACACTTCTGCTGATTGAAACGACACCTCCGTGCTCAGATGAACATATGGCTGCATTTGCACCAGCTCTGCTTTAGTTGTTCCTGCAAGGTGATTTAAGGACAGGCTGGACCACAAAAGGATCATTACAAACCTTTTTATGAAAAAAAAAAGGCTCTGGGGTTTATTTTTCCCTCTGCAGAGCCTGACCATCCCTGCAGTGTCTGGGTATGAGCCTTGGAGCTGTGGTCCAGGTGCCTGGCTTGAGGACACAAGCTGTCCCCTGCTTCCCTGGGCATCCAGCTGGAAAAGGTCCAGAGAGCTCTAATTAACCAAACTGCTCGTTTACCTTTACAGAGCTACTTTTCCCAAGGGCTCCACTGGAGATGAGGGAGAGATGCTGTACCCTGTGAGGACAGATGGATGCAGAGCTGTCAGCTCACACAGGTGCTAGTGTAAACCAGCCCCTCCAATGGTTTTATGGCCAGAAAGACAAAAAGGAGAGTTGAGAACACAAAAGCTCACTGAGACAAGAGCAGCTTTACCAATCCCACAAGCACACCAGGAAAGGGTTTGGCCAAAGGATACTCCTGCATCCCAGGCTCACCACATATCACTTCTTTCCTCAAGGGGAGCCAGGTCTCATTATACATAATCCCAGCTCTTCTCAAAATAAGGTTTTACCATATGAAAGAAAAAAAAACCCAAAACACTAGGAAAAAGGACCCTCCAGGTGAAAGGGGGAGTCCAGGTAGAACTCTCTTCCAGAGCAAAACAATCCAGCTATAGAGTCACGAATAGTTTAAGGGAACAGGAGAGAACATGGATAACAGTGAACATGTGGGCCAGAGAAAAAGGGATCTATGGTTAGAAATTAATTTAAAAAAGGAAAAGGCAGGAGAGTAGGACCGAAAAAGAAACCCCACCAGGAGTGATGCAGAGCTGCTTTTCAGTGCTCCAGCCCTTGTGTTTTCTGGCCTTATTTGTGAAACACAAATAATCCAGCCTCCTCTGTAAGCAGCCAGATCCGGTGGAATTACATGTCTGAAAACACTCGGCAAACAGAGGGAAAGCTGTGGAAACACAGCTTAAGGCAATGTGCATTAACAAGGAGGCCTTTATCACTCAACCTGGCACAGGGAAGCTGCTGGCCCTGGCTGCAGTCCGTGCAAGTGGTGTGTTCCACGGGCTGCTCACTAAGACTGGGGATACCCCCAGAAAATCCACTGATTTTCCCTCCTCGTGATGCAGAAGGGACCCACTGGAAACAGGCAGGGAGGAGGGATGCTGCTCCCCATCACTGCCCCTTCACAGGGCAGGAGAAGGGATGGTGAGAGCAAAACATGTAGGAACCACCCTCCCCCTCAGAGCTGAGCATCTGCCTTCACTTCTGGATAAAATCCCTGCAATGCTGCTGACATGTACCAGGTTAGGCATGGGAGAGAGGATTTCCAGCCACGGGAGCACATCACCCACTGGAAAGAAAAGCAGGCAGGAGCTGACCCCATTTCAGGGAGTTGATGGGAAATGCTGAAATCAAATCCAGCTCACCCAGAAAGCAGGAGCTCAGCTACAGGAATGAGGGAGAGCAATTGTCTGGCCAGACCAGAGGATCAGCATGCTCCCTTCTGGCTGGAGGATCTGAGGATAAGAAAGTATTTTCCAGACCAAAAACATACGCATTTATTTTCAAAGATCTCCTGTTAAGGAGGGCCCTGTTCTACAGGAACAAATTCCCATCTCTGCCAAAAAGCTGTTCCAAGCCTTTTGCAAGGAAACCTCAGGGCAGAGGGGCTTGCAGAGCATCTCCCCCTTTACCCACATCTGCAGAGGTGAGACAAATCCTCTCTGCATGCAGGATGAACGGGGGGCTCACATTTTTTGGCCAAGATGGCCATATCCAGGCACCTCCCAAAGCAGAAACCCCCACTCCCATCTCTCCCTCCTTCACATACATGAAGGGTGGCAAAGCCACTGCAGCCTCCTGCTTCCACAGTGTGCTCAAAATAAATTATTATACTCAGTCCAAATAAATTACTGTACTCAGCTCAGACACCTCAGCTCTTGTTTCCAAGCTATTCTTGACCAAAAAGAAAATAACTCAGAAAAATTCAGGTGGAGCTTTATTTATTTTTTCCTAACCAAAGAAACTTTCCTTCTACTTAAAACTGCCTGATGACAGGAGGGGAGTCAGGGTTCCTCATGAAGAGCTACAATCCTCTGTGACTGTCAGATAAGGAAAAATTAAGAGTCTTCCAAATGCATTTCCTGAGCAGGGACCTGTAATGCATGACTACAGAATCCCAGAATGGTTTGGGTTGAGAAAGACCTTAATGATAACCTCATTACAAACCCCTGCCATGGGCAGGGACACCCTCTACTATCTCAGATTGCTCCAAGCCCTGTCTAACCCGGCCTTGGACACTTCCAGGGATTCAGGGGCAGCCACAGCTTCTCTGGGCACCCTGTGCCAGGGCATCACCACCTTCTGAGAAAAGAATTTCTTCCTAACATCTCACAGCAACCTGCCCTGTCAGTTTAAAATGATTGGATGGTTTAGTCCATGATGAGGACTGTGATACAGAAGGATGGGAAAGACAAGGCTTTGCTTTGAAAGCTGGAGACTGAGTATTCTTCCTGCATTTACACTTCCAGCTGTACAGGTGCCTTTTAAAGCCACACAGAGACATCAGCACATTTCTGCATGCAGATTAAGAAGCACCATCCAAGTGCTGTGCAGCACCATGCCCACACCACACTTTGTGCTTACTGCAGCATTTTCCATCCAAAGACCTCAGCGTGAATCCATTCATCTTCCCAGTTCCTCTTATAGAGGGAGGAGAGGACCAAGAAACAAACCTGGGCTAAAGATGAAACCATCCCAGTGGGATTGCCTTCAGCACAGACCCTACGGATTTTTTAATTTCTTTCCCCCAGATCTGCAATAGGGAGCACACAAAAGGTCAAGCATCAAGTCAGATGCTGATGCTCTGACTGCAACCTGCGCCTACCCAGGCAGGAGATGTGTGCTTGTGTGCTCTCCAAGTCCATGCCAATGTGAGTTTTTGAGCCCAGAAGATCAGGTTTTACAACCTGAATGCAAGTACAGGACAAGGTTGGATACCTGGGATTCAGGGATGTGGGTCACAGATCTTGAGACCCTCCAAGAGCCGCTCTCATCACATTTTCTCTTTCCCAGTATCAGAATATCTCCCCCAAGGTCCTGCAATTCCTGATGACTTGACTCAGAAGCAGGAGTGTCACAGGGCAGTGGATCCAGCAGGAGGAGGAGCAAGAGGAGCNAGAAGCAGGAGTGTCACAGGTGAGGTGGAAATACACAGGGCAGTGGATCCAGCGGGAGGAGGAGCAAGAGGAGCAACTCCAGTCACTGCAGATGCCTTGTCCCATGGCACAGCCACTTATCCCGTGCCTGAGGGAGCCAGCACCTAAACTTCAAACAGCCAGAGAGCAGCTTTGAAACAACAGCCAAGCCTCTGGGTTATGTGCATACCAGAGGGAGAAGAGAACACATCCCCACTCATTTCTTCAGCTTCTCCCGCAGTCCTGGATGTGGGGAGCAGCTCTGGCACCCCAGACAGTGCCTACATTCCCATGTGCCTGCTGAGAACAGCTCTAAGAGGTCTGGATTAGGGGCATCAGTTCCTAGTCTGGGATATGAGGGATCCTACAATCAACAAAGGGTCTCCTTGGAGCCATCTGGCAGCAAGCCTGGCTGGGCAGGCACCTTCTCACCCAACACACCCAGAATTCCCATCCATCCCACTTCCAGACTGGAACTATCCAACAGTTTAGGTTGGAAAAGACTTGGGACCGAACAGTGGCACAGCCACCAATTAATTGTGTCCCCATGTGTCGTATCTACACATCCCTGGAATGCTTCCAGAGATGGAAGCTGGAATTCAACCATCCCCCCTGGCTGCACAAGGTCCCCCCAGCTGATGCTCTCCTGAAGAGTCTCCAAAAGATTCCAGGTCATACCCAGAGGGGACCCCTCTCCTGAGCAAAAGGAGGGAGAGGTGAGGTCCACCTGGAACTCCCTGACTTAGGCTGATGCACCCATGTCCTCTCAGGATGTCAGTGGGGAACCTTCCACAGGAATCTTGGCTTGCACATGGACCAAGGTGTGCTAGAAGAAAGAAATAAATGCACAGAGGAGGTGGTGCACTGGAAAAAAAGGAAAATGAACCCAAGAATCCCAGAATGGTTTGTGCTGGAAGGGACCATGAAGACCATCTCATTCAAATTCCCCTGCCTTGGGCAGGAGACACCTTTCTCTACATCAGGTTGCTCCAAGTCTGAGCTCCAGCTGTTATTTCAGACAGAAAATGCTTCCTCTCATGGCAACACAAAAAAATGAGATACTTTTGTGGCTTCTTCTTTGATGAGAAAATGGCCAGAGCTGAGAAATGCATGGCCACAAGGAATCCTGAGTGAGCCCTTGCCATGCTCCACTGCCTGGCACTGGAACACAACACTGTCCTTTAGCCCTAAGTAGGATTTCCTCTCCTTTTTCCTCCTCATTACCAGACATCACCAGCCACAGGGACATCTGACAGGAAGGATGAACAGTAACTGTAAAAAAGCTGGTTTTGCCAAAACAGTTGGAATATTGCACAGCCCAATTCATCCTCTATTTGATAGTTAAGAGGAAACCAAAATCCTTTGGACAGAGGGAGGAGAATTGCAGCAACTCCAGCCCCAACTGTCCAGTTCCATCCCACAGCCTTGAAGGCTTTTCCTAAAACCACAACCTCTTTTTGTTCAGGAGTGAGGATGCATGGCCCATGCCACCATAGTCCTCATTTTTCTAAACACATCCCTGAAGTGATTTAGTGTTTCCACCCTGCCAAAAGCACTGAAATCCTGAGAGAAAAGGGGCTGCAGCATCCCTGCTCCCTCCCTGGCACACAAGGACACAGCAAGCCACTTGCTCTCTAGTCCCTGTGTAGGCTGACAGGGAGGAAAAGAAATTCCACAGCTCCAAAATCTCCACCCTAAACAAGCAGAGAGATGTAGGATGAAGAAGGGAGCTGTGCCCAGGCTGGGTGCACAAGGATCCCCCAAGATGCCAAGAAGATGATTTGGGACCCACCCAACAGTCAGCCTCAGGAGAACACAACAAGGAGCAGCAGGGCTAAGAAAGGAGGGAAAACCACTGCACACATTCCCCAGTTTTACAAGCTTTTCCCAACTGCTAAAGTAAAAAAAAAACCCTGAGCAAATTTAGCAAAACACGTCAACAGGTTCTGTGTTATAGCCCAGACACACGTGCTCTCCTCAATAAGATGCATTTTTAGAAACCTTCTTTTGCAAAACCTGTTGGTGTTGGTGGGCCTTTTGTTTTCTTTTCTAGCTCCAAGTACTCACAAGCATCCTGGAGATTTTAAAGGAAAAAAAAAAGGCCATTTTTAGACTTGCATGTTAGAGAGGACTAAGAGAGTGTCACCATGTGTCTGAGATGTTAAATCCTCCAAAACCATATGCTGATGATTGCTCTAACAAAAGAGACTGCAATGATGAAAGGAAGCCTTATGTTCAAGTACCCGTTAGTTGTGCAAGATTAGAAATTACCTCACAATCCAATCCTTACAAAAAGGATTTAAAAGCACAGGACTTCTCCTTAATATGAAAGCAATGAACTGATAGCTACTCATTATTGAATTACTCATTCAGATTTAACAGCAGCACAAGTACAAAGCTTCTCATCTTCTGTGTCCTCTTGACAAACTACAGGGGGAAGGACAAGAGGCAAATATATCCCATGGGATTCACATCACTCCCAGAATCACAGAATGGTTGGAAAAGACCTCTGAGATCACTGAGTGCCACATCCAGTCATGATGTGAATGAACACTTGTACACTTCCAAGGATGGTGAACACCTCTAGGGAAGTTGAAACCCTCCAGGGATGGGTTCCACAGGAACCTGGGCTGCCCTGCTGAATGTGAGGTCAAGGAATTACTGGCTGACCAATACAGCATCTCCCCAGGGCAGGAGAAGTTTAATTATGCAAAAAATGGGCCACACATTAAACAGCTTGTGCCAAGACTAGTGCTGATCAAACACAAAGGAGTGGGTGGACACCTCCATGCCCAAAACCAACGTGGCCAGACAAACCATTGCCTGAAATAGCTCCTTCCCAGCCTCCTCCCCCAAAACCTGGCTTCGGTTTCAGCTCCAGCTGCTCCCTCACAAATTGCTCCTCCTTAAATAGTCTCCCTTCCTCAGGGAGGATTTGCCCCACAGGATGACAGCAGGCTGCACTATCAGGAGAAAGCTAAAATAGACTTTCACTAAGATTAACATCCCACTAGCAGCTGTATTACAGTGAAATGCAACCACCTGGAGGGTTAATAAATATACGGATGGATTAACAGAGAGACTGAAATTTATAAATAGACTGAACACTTCATTTCTGCAGTGAATTCCCCTGAAAGGAGGAAAGTGGGAGCACCCACAAAATAAGGAACACACCACCCAGACAGAACAGCTGTGCACACTATGAAGCATCAGGAAGAAATTCTTCCTTGTGAGGGTGGGGAGGCCCTGGCACAGGGTTCCCAGAGAAGCTGTGGCTGCCCCATCCCTGGAAGTGCTTCAGGCCATGCTGGACGGGACTTGGAGCAACTTGGGATAGTGGAAGGTGTCCCTGCCCATGGCACGGGGTGGGAATGAGATGATTTTTCAGGTCCCTTCCAACCCAACCATTCCTGTAATTCCCCACCTGCAGCATCAACACTGGAGGAGTGTGACGATATAGAAACAGGATGGAGCTAACAATGTTCTTGTCATTTACCACCCAAGGCACAAAATTAGGGATAATAAAGCAAAGCAAATCTGAGAAGCACTTTTGGGGCAGAAGGGACCAGCAGGCAGGTGCTTCAATACCCTAAATGAGTGTCGTTGCACACATCCAAAGTCTTTCCAAGCAATTTCTGGAGAGGTGGCTGCTGCAGTCTGGCTGTCTGCAAGCAAGTGATGCAGATCAAGCACTCAGCAACACTGCAAAAGCAGCTATGAACACACCTGCCATCTGAACCTTGTAAATGGGAAAGAAAATTAACCTGGATATTGGGATTACCCTTAGAAAGATCAACTGTCCCTTCCCATCCACCAGAAGTAACACCATTGTGGCTGCGGAGCAAGCAGGGATTTGTATCCAGAAAGCCAAGCCAGGAGAATCAGTTTGTGCTCAGGTTGTGGTTCACCACTGAAAAGATCCACCTCAGAAGAAGCAGAGAGCTCAGTGCAGAACCAGACACAGTTATCTCCACAAGCTGCACTGTTATCTGGTTGTAACACACAGCTCCTCCATAGGATAGGCGATGGGGAGATGTGATAAATGGTAAAGCCACCCTTAGCAAGGTGAAGGCATCACATCTATAACACATCAGCCTTGTGGAACAGAGCAAACACACAGTGGGGAAAGCAATTGGTAACATGAGGGGGAAAAAAAAGAGGGAGAAAAAAAGCCCACTTCCTTGACAGGATTTATTTTTAAATGATGGTTGCTCAAGCCTGCTCGGGGATTCAGTCAGGAGTAGCTCCAGTGCATGAGGGAGAACAGTGACTCAGCAGGTAAAAGCTGTCAAAAACATGTCCAAAATTCAAATGATTAAAAAAAAAAAAAAAAAAAATCGGAGGAAAAAGAAAANTCCAGTGCATGAGGGAGAACAGTGACTCAAGAGGTAAAAGCTGTCAAAAACATGTCCAAAATTCAAATGATTTAAAAAAAAAAAAAAATCAGGAGGAAAAGCTATAAATACCTCGAGCAGTTTTGCTTTGTGCACTGGTTGGCTGCCTGTGGCTGCAGATGAGGGGGAACCCCATTCCCATCCCAGGCACCCATGGGGGGTTCCCTCCTCCCAGGGCAGGAGCCACCGATGCCAGTGGGATCCCCGACCCCAGGAACCACTTTGGGATCTGTGTCTGTTCCAGATACAACCTGCCATGGGATCCCATCACCACTGAATTTCAGATGAGATGCTAAAGACAGCCTTGTACCCCAAGGCACATCCCGTTCCTTCACTGCACATTGCTCCAGAGAAGACAGGAGTGAGACTTTTTAATGCACATTCAGAAAAAAATACTTCTTTTTTTACACTGCCTTCTTTTTTTTAAAGTTTTAAATAAAAGTCAAAAAGCCTAGCCAACATGAAAGGCTGGATAAACACTCCTCCTTTCCCCAGCAGAAATTACAAAAATGCCTTTGAATTTGTTTTGGCAAGAAACAATGTTTTTTATGAAAGAGATTCATTGAAAAGTCACAATTTGGAACGTATTCATCTATTCTACATTTTTAAAAAAGTTTTAATTACCACTTTAGGAGTATTTTGACATAGTTTATGGTTTGTTAGATTGTGCTCCGTGTTACAAATGCCAAACACACCTTTTGGAAGTGCCTTATTATTGTATTAATGCAAAATGTGGGGTTTGTGCTGCCGAGACTCGCGTCGGCAAATGAAAAATAATAAATTAATTCCATTTGGAGAAAACGCTGCCATTTATAACCCAGCAATTAAGAACAGATTTAATTTTAGATAGTGCTGCATTCTTCAGCTCAGCGAGTTATTCAGTACCAACACTGGTACTATCAGTGTATGCTCAGTTCTTTAAAAAACAGACCCAGGCCAATTTCTCACCCCTTAAATTAGCAATGCTAGACATGAAAAGTTAATGCTGCTTTTTCCTCTCCTGAAAGCTGCAACATATGGATTCTGCTGGGAAAAAGGAAAAAAAAAAAAAAAAGCAGCACATGCTGGGATTTCTACCATAACAGGCCAAATTTTATCAGCCACGGGCATGTAAGTAGTTAACAAAAAACCCCAAACCTCAATGGAGTGAGGCAGTGTTTGCAAACCAGGGGGTGTAGACGTTTTGCGGGAGAGGAAAAAAAGCCCAAATCCTGGCTCTGGAGTGATATTCACAGCCTTATCTCCCTCCCCAGGGCCAGGCAGTCCTGCAGCAGGTAGGAGATGGAGAGAGGAAAACACTTTTGATTTGGCTGCGGCTCTGCCAGCAGGAAGGTGATGCCCAGGGAGGGCTGGTGCTGCGGGCAGGGCTCCAGCTGGCACCGAGGGGATGGGAGGCTGCTGGCTGCATCCCACGAAAGGAAGAGTCAGAGCAGCCCAGGGACCAGCACCTGCATCCCTGGCAGTGATGGGGCAACCCCGGGAATCCCTGAGAGCCAAAAGGCTGGCGGGAAATGGGACCTCGGTGTCCTCAGTGCCTCTCCCCTGGGGCACAGAACACTCACTGTCACCACCAGCAGCCTCAACACCATGAAAACAGACCCTGTGGCCAAGGAAAGGGAAGGGAAATAGGAGTAAGGACATGGGAACTCCCCTTCCCCCACGTGTCCTCAGTGTCACCAGGCTCCCAGCCACCTCCAGCAGCAGGAGACCACAATGCACGGAAAGAAGGGACACACACAGCTTGTGGCAGCAATCCAGGCCTGGAAAGCAAAATTAACACGTGTGGTGAGGGACAAGGAGGGAAACAGCTCTCTAATGATGGCAGAGGAGGGCCCAGGGCATCCCCTGCAGCACTGAGACACCTCTTTGCTATTGTCACAGCAGCACGGCTGCCAGGACACGCTGTGGGATCCCCAAGGGTGGCCTGACCAAAGCCAAGTGTGTTTTTGTCACACAAATGCTGTGGGCTTGCTGCAGGAAAAGCAGGATAATGCTTTGGGCTTCTTTTTACACAGGAGTCCAGGACAGGCAGCACACCCAGAGCTGTGTGAGGATAGCCAAGTTTGTTTTTTTTGACATCAAGATGATGAAGGTAACACTCACCACAGTAAGACTTAATAGTGCAACAAAAAGATTTTGTGAAGCTCTAAGGGGATCCCCTCCCCAAAATCCCAGCACCCAACTGGGACAGAGCAGCAGAGCCCACACAGACCGATCCAGACCCTGGGAGAAAAGCTCTCTGCATCCTTGGGACCCTGTCACGGGTAAATCCAGATAAACCAAGTGATAAGGACTCAAAACCCTCAGAGAGGTTTGCCAGCCCTCAAAAGATCCAAGGGCACCCTCACCACACCTTGACCTGCCACAAGCCCTCTTGGGGCACATGTGAAAAGCAAGCAAAACTAAATTAAACCTCAGCTTTTATAGGGCTCCCCCTTCTACTTGGGCAAAAGGAAAAAAAAAAAAATCCCCAGGCACATATTTTTATTTATCGAGATTCCAGCAGTCTCTTTTCCTGCTCCATGCCTCTCAAAGGCTGTACTAAGGAGGATTGCTGCACTAATTGTAAGTCTGTGGAGAAACAGGCTTTCCTCTGCTTTCACACTGGAATTAGTTACGCTCAGCCTGACCTTGCATTATTTTTAAGCTCTGCAACATTAAAAGAAAATTACAGAGAATTGTTAAATCCCTTAAAAGGTAAAACAACCCTATTGCTCCAGGTTTACACACACAAAAAAACACAAACCCAAACCAAAAACGAGCTCTTAAATCACAACTACTGCTTTAATGTGGTAGGATTTAGTCTTATATTTTAAATTCATTCATTTCTCGTTCACTCAAACAATCACACCAGCTTTAATGAGCTCTCCCTATGAAAACTCCAACTACAAAGGATCACATTTGCTCTCGTTCCAGAGCTCCACACACCTCGAAAGGATATCCTAAAGCCTCGTGTGCTTCTTAGCAGCCAGATTACCAGCTTTTAATCCTCTCTGCCAGATGTATTTTTAATCTTTTTGCGTGTAATAAAGCAAATTAGTGTAATTGTATGGGTAAACTGAATCAAAATAGGCACATAAGATTTAAAAACCCCTGAATTTGGTTATGTTTTGCACATCTGGCAACTAACAGAGCTGAGGGTTGAATCAGCCCTGCAGGCACTGGCAGAGGGACAAGCTGCTGCAGGGTGATTGAGGAGCTTCATCACCCCTTGGCCACAAGTCATGGGCTTGTTTCTCCTCTGGGTCCCCTGCAAGAGACCACAGCAGCTCTTGGATGAGCAATCACAGCATGGTTTGGGTTGGAAGGGACCTTAAAGACCATCCAGATCCACCCCCTGCCACGGGCAGGGACACCTTCCACTATCAGGTTGCCCCAAGCCCCATCCAGACTGCTCATCCCTCCAAATTTACACTGGTCTGGCTGTCTCAAGCCATCCCCTTAACTCATTTTGTGTGCTCTTTGCTGTCAGCAGGTTAAGTGGGATACAGGGAATAAATTCTTGGCTGTGAGGGCGGTGAGGCCCCGGCACAGGTTGCCCAGAGAAGCTGTGGATGCCCCTTCAGGCATCTTCTCACAGAAACCATCCTGCCACCAAAACTTTGCCAGGCAAACCCAATACAGCCCAGGGAAATGGATCCTCCAGGCAGTCAGGATTCTGCAGTGGTTCAGTAGGGGTGTGGGCTGGACCCCCAGCTATCAAACACTGAGATTACTGACTGCTCAGGGCAGGGGGAGAAGACACCAACTATTTCTGCTTTAAAAACAGAAACCAACTAAACATCAATTCTGGCATCCAGTTTGGCTTCAGGAGGGATTTAAAGAACTTGGGCTTCTTCATTCCCTAATCCCACACCATGCTTCCCCACTACCAACCAGGATCGATTTCTAACAATGCAAAAGCATCTGCCCACATTTTTGCAATTATTTCAGGCCCAGCAGAGAGCACCCTCCCCTTTCTGTAGGGTTAATCTAAAGAACAGTTGCCAAAATGCTGAGAACACAGCGGAACAATAGCTCCTCTGATGAAATTCCTCCACTCCATAGAGAAACCAGTATCCTCCAGCTGCTGTGGCTTGTCCAGAGAGATCTCCGAGTGTTTACTCACTCCCATAAATAAAAGGATTNNNGGGTTTTACCCCTCCCAAAAAAAAAAAGAAAAAAAAAAAAAAAAAAAAAAGAGAAATTCAAAGATTTGAATGCAGCTTGCAAGAAATGACTGCAGAGCCCTGCCACCTAACCACAACACAAGTCTTATTAATGCAACATTTGCCTTGTGTGAAATATAAACCCAGGACATCAGTGGAGGGAGGGCAACGCCGGCCACCTGTCCCTGGGGATAGAGACTCACTAAACTTATCAGCACAGAGACCACTTCCAGCAGCTCCATCCCTTTAAATCCTCATTCTCAGTGGAATCTCTGATCAGTCATTTATAAAAGCTGGGAAGCCAGGCTGGACAGCTGAATTACAGCAGCTATTACCCACATATGCCTGAATACCAGCAGACACCTTTATTTATAAAGGCTCTCCGGCTGACCGAGATTTGACATCGGCTACAAAAAGCACTCAGCATCCAACTGGCTGCTCCAGAAGAATGTGAGGAGAGCTTGGCAAGCAGGGGCTAAGCAGACACCTTTGCACAGCTTCCCTGCTGCTGCCGTGACTTCTAACCCAGCAGGTTTCAGTAATTGATTTCCTGAGCAGACACACAAAGTTGCACACCTTTGCCCCTTCTGCTATGGACTCAAATGCATTGTTTTCTCCTCACGCCTAATTCTAAAATATTTGGAGTATTTCATCAGGCCTATCCTCTCTCTTTTTAGGGTCTCTGCACTTTCCAGGATAATGTTTGTTGTTTGTTCACCTTTAGGCTCATCCCCACCAGTGAGCCGTGAGCTCATTTTGCATGAAAATTGGGAACTCTTGTCACACAGGTAATACAAGTGCAAAGGGATGGGGAGGGAGAAGGTGATTAAAAAAAGCCAGTTGCTCTCGGCGGATTTTCTTTAGCTAGAATGGTCTCAGTGACAGCCTCTGATAAAAGAAGGTGACTAAAGTGTGAATTCTGCTTTAAGCTGACAGAATTCCCAGGAGCAGCACATGCAAACAGCCCACGAGGCTCAGCTGGGCCAAGGAAGGCTCTAAGCACCCGTGTGTTCCCATCACACTCCTGATCTACTGTAATAACCTGAAACAGGAGCTGGCACCTCTGCCAGGACACAGAGATTGGATCTAGTTCCCAACAGGGCTCCAAGGGCTGCCCTGACCTTGCCAGCACAGTCACTGTAAAGAAGGGATTTCCTTGCCTCATTCCTCATTTCTTAAGCAAGGACCATTGAAAGCATCCTCCTTTGACCTCCAAAAGCATCCCTGGGTTCAGCCTGGAGAAGAGAAGGCTCCAGGGAGACCTCAGAGACCCTTTCAGTGCCTACAGGAGTTATGAGAGAGCTGGAGAGGGGCTTTGGACAAGGGATGAAGTGACAGGACACGGGGAAGTAGCTTCCCACTGCCAGAGGGCAAGGATGGATGTGATATTGAGACGGAATTCCAGGCTGTGAGGGTGGGAGGCCCTGGCACAGGGTGCTCAGAGAAGCTGTGGCTGCCCCTGGATCCCTGGAAGTATCCAAGGCCAGGCTGGACAGGGCTTGGAGCAACCTGGGATAGTGGAAGGTCTCCCTGCACATGGCAGGGGGTGTAACAAGGTGAGCTTTAAGGTCCTTTCCAGCCCAAATCATCCTGGAAGTCTGTGATCCTTCCTGCTCCCAGCACCCTTGCATTCATCCCTCCCACTGCAGCCAAACCCCCAGCACCAGACTGAGCCTCAGCACAACCCTCCAGCTAAAATTCCCTACAGATGGTGAAAATTTAGAGAGCTGACAGCAGCAGGAGCAGCCAAGTGACCTCGGGCATCCCTCACAGCACAACCTGGAGCTCTGGGGAGGTCTCCCTGAGGGGCTGCTGGATGGGATCCCTGTGGTGCCACCCTCAAGCCCCCAGCAGCAGTGTCAGAAAGGAGCTGTGTGCTGTCCATGCACTGCAGAGTAAGTTGTTATGGTTACTGAAGGGTTTGTTGGGCTTTTTTTCCACCTCTTCTAAAAAGAATTCTTATCAGTTTAACATAATACCACCAGTCAATAACAATTCTTATCTTAAAAGGTCACTCAGGTAGTTATAACACAACATTTCATCTATGTTTGCATTATCTGGAGGGAAACAGCCAGGGGACTTTGTATTTTTTTTAATAATCCACTTCGTTGCAACTGTAAGATTTTTAAAAAACCCTACCCAGAACCAAGCTGACCCTGTGGCAATTTGAGCACACTGGGGAACAGTCAGAAAAAAGGTAGAAAAATCACACTGATGTTTGCTGCATGAGAAACAAGAGGAATATCCCAGCAGGAAAACTGAAAAGCAGGAAAATGCACGGACACAGACTGCAGCTGCTGCAGAAACACCATGTTCTGCTTGTAAATGTCAGATCAGCCAAGTTTTGCCACAACAAAACTTGTGGGGTTTTCCCTCCACATTTCTCTCCCCAGATTCTTTCTTCTTCAGTTCCCATTGCTGATGGGGGACAGAGAAAAGGGAGCAACACGAAAAACCCAATGACAAGACGAACTGGTCTGTGGATGCTCAGGGTTAAAAACACAGGAAAAAAAAGGAAAAAAAAATGCAGCAGCATGGAAAGTGGGTTTTAAGTTGCTTCTGGCTAAACCTGGTTAAGCCCTGTTTTATCCACCCACTCAATTTCTTCCTATAACAACAATTAAAACTCTAAACACAGCACATGCCCATTCCCCACCAGGCAACAACACAGCCAAGGAGCAGAACTAACTGGTTAAAAGAAAGGCAGGTTCTTGGCTTGCCTGAAACAAATTATATTTAAAAAAAGGCAATCTGGAATTAATTATTTGTGAGGATCAGTAACAGAAGAGAAGCTTTTTGAAGCACCCCCCCATACTTCTAAAGCAGGGCAGCCTTGCTTGGGAGCAAAGAGTGGAGCAGAGCTGCTGAATCCTGCAGAGGACAGTCACAATATTAACATTATTTTAAGTAAAATAACATCTCTAGGCATGATAGCTCAACCAGCTGGGCCACATCCAGCTCTTGCAAGTAACAGGGAAGGTTTGCAGGGGTTGTGGCAGGAATTGCCTCGGCCCTTGGTGCAACAGAACCATCAGTATCATCCATCTGTGTTTTCCATCTTGGACAGTCCCTTGTCCACAACATAAAATGACCCCGAATTTGTGGCAGCACCTTTCTCTGCCCCGTGGATTATTCTGACAGAATACAAGAAAGTGTTTGCACTGCAAATGCCCTGAGAGGTCTGCCAAGGGCAGCAGCCAGGGTTAATGGTAGAGAAATACATGTTTACACCCTGGGCTCAACTCAGAGAGCAGAAACCCACAGGCATCATCAGCAAGCTCCAAACAGGAGCACTGAGCCCAGGAAGCCTCAGCTGAGGTGCTGCATCACACACCTGCACAGAGCCCATCAGAGAAACCAGGCTAAAATTCAGACACTTTCACCAAAACCGCTGACACAGCCATGCCATGGAGTCACTGCACGTAAATACATCAATAAAACCCCACAGTGTGAACAGGGAACTTGATGGGTGAGCCTGTGCTGGTAAATCCTTCACTTACAGCTCCTCCTGCTTTAGCCAGATGTGTTTGTCTCCTGCCTGGAGAGCCAGGAGAAGCCCATGCACCTGCCTCACACAGCCAGCTCCTGCCAGGTACAAAACAAAGTGTGTTTCTGTCTCTGCAGCTGGCCCACTCACCCTGACCAGGCTCATTCTCTGCTCAGTACCTAGAACTAGAGCAAACCAAGTTTCAGGGCTGTCATGCTGTGGATGAGACCATCCCATGGTCTGCTCCATCAGAGAAAATCCAGCTTGCAATCTCCCTGTGCCAGAAACACAACCCTCTCTGCCCAACAAAACCCCTTCCAAGGAACAGCCAGCAACACCTTCTCCAACAGAGAATCCCAGCCTGGTTTTGATCAGATCCTGCCCTTCCACTCAATGCATCTGCTGCGGAAAAGGAAGTTGGGAACGGATCTGCTCACCCCAACCTCAACTTTATTTGTAATTACTGGGACAAGATGGAAAGCCACTGGCTTGGCTGTTTGCCATTGCCAAACTCGCACTCAGCAATGACCTCTGCACATCTCTGTGTGTCTTCTTAGGATCAGAGCACTGGAAAAGATAAACACACCATTTTTTAAGGGAAAAGGGATGAACATGCAAGCCTGGGGATCCCTTGCATCAGACCTGCAGCTTCTTTTAGATCCCTCAGCAGCTCTTACGTAACCAAGAGTTAGTAAAATAGTAATGGTCTTGTTTATTTGGTGAAAATAGGGAATACAAAGGGCACATGAACACTCAGAGGTTGATCTGCACAAACACACAATTCATGTGAGGGCTCATCCCACCACCCTTGGGGTGTTTCTGCAGACAAAAAGGGCTTCAAACACAACGACCTGTGCTTTGTGTGGGCTCCTGCACTCAGCTGGCATCGTGCAAGAAGTGAGGAGGAAACTGGGGCCATCAGGTGGGAGCCCCAAAGCACAGCACTGCAGTACAGCAGCTTCTCCCCTCTCTGATGAATCCAACCCCAGGGTTGGGGTGCAGTGGCAGTGCCAGGGGTGCCCTTTCTCCCAGCAGTTCTCTGTGGTAACACTAGACACGAGCTCGACGCCGGAGCACTAAAGCACTGACGGATGCATCCTAAAATAAAGCTGGTGTTCACACTAATTACTATTTCAGTTATGCTGATTGCAAACATAACTCCCAGCTCAGTAAGAAGTGGCTTTCATGGGCCACAAATGAAATCAAGGTGGTTTTTTGATGGAACATGAGAAAAAGAAAGGGCAAAGCTTGAGAAACTGTACAGAGATAGGAATTTGCACCGTGATCCACAACTCTCAACTGCTTCAGGGAAACTCTGCAGGAAAATTCAGCTGACCAGAGCATCAATTAGTTTTAAAGCAGCTGGCCTAATTGCAAATATGTAATTGGTGAAATGGGCATGCAGCTTTGCTCAGATTTTGAGGTCTAACAGGCCAAAGGATGCAACTGTGCAAAGGATCATCCACCGGCAACAGCCCAAGCTACGAGCGGAGCGCTTTCCCCACTCATCCATTTAATCTCGTTTGCAGATAAGTGTATTCACAAACTAGATTATTTTAATTGATGGCTCTACAGCTGGTTCCTATTCAGCTCTTGATCTAAAGCTGTCCTCGACCTCTCCCATCAATCTGTATCCTGACAGTGATGCCCTGTGTGCTTCCTCTCCTCCACCAACATCCTCCCTGCACCCGCTCTGGTGGGAGAGAACTTCAGCTGTGCTGCTTTTCCAAGCACAAACAAAAGATATCTACACAGAAGGAATCAAGGAACAGGCTGGTCCAGGCAGAGAACTCCAGCACAGGTCTGTGATGATGCATGAAATGCTTCCCTGCATCTTTCACATGCACTTCCACAGAGGGATTTTTCCCAACTGAAGTCAGTGGGGAAATTAACTCTGGCATCAGGCCCCTCACTGAGCTATGAACTACCTGAGAAAATGGTTAAAAAGACACTACAAAGTATGGAAAAGTCTCTGGGATAAGGCAGCCCACCCATGAGTAACCCTCTTGCACCACACTGTGCTCCAGGCAGCAAAACAGGCTGCTGCCATCAGTTAACTTTTTCCTTCCCATTTTAAGCATTACTACCTAAAAAATTACTACCCTGGCAAGCTCTGCCAGCCCCCATCCAAAAGACCTGGCCCTCATCAGCTCTGCCAATGGAGGAGACCATGTCATTCATGCTGCCAAAATTTTGGGAGCAAGCACAGGAATATCTCCTTACGCCTCTGACTGCAAGGGACATGTGCCAGGAACAGCAAGGGAAGGAGTTTTTCAGCAAATAGAAGAAAATACAGAAGAGCAAAGTGCAAGCCCAGAAGAGTTTTCTGTAGGTCCCATCACTGGGGTGGGGGGGACAGCAAAGGGAAACCTTTGTAATGCCACACCACACACCTTCCTCCAGCCTGCAGTGCTTCCCACAACCACTCTGGAAAGCATCCCTAAAAATAAAAATAGCTTTGAATCACAAGAGAACACTGGGTGTGTAGCCTGGCTCAAAGCCCCTGGCTAACACCACTCTGTACTTCTGTACCCTTCCCCTTGGTATTTTCCAAAAATCCCAGCACTGACAGCTTTTAGCCCTCAAGTTTGCAAACAAAATCTGGGAAGGATGTGTGGCAGCAGGTCAAGCACCAGTAGGCAGGTTAAAAGCAAGTGTCTAACAGCTCAGCAGATCTGAGGTTTGCCCAAGTCACCCAGAGAAGCTGGGGCTGTCCCATCCCTGGAAGTGTTCAAGGCCAGGTTGGATGGAACTCTGAGAGCCTGGTCTGGTGGAAGCTGTTCCTGTCTGAGGGGTTTGAACAAGATGATCTTTCACATCCCTTCCAACCCTTCTGTGATTCTGTGATCTCTCCATTTAGGAGTCCCAGCTCCTAATTTTTAATGAGCAGAGCTGGCAGGGCTGCTCACATCCCTCTCCAGGCAGAGACAAGTGTGTGGAATGACCACACAATGCCAATGTCCAGCCCTGCACTTAGAACTCCCCATCACTTCCAGTAAGCACAGGCTAAGCTGCTCACCCCATCCATCTCCTGAGCTCCTCCAGTCCCACTGTGTGACAGCCCAGCAATGTCCTCACACTGACCAAGGACATTTAAACCACAGCTCAGCATTGCAATGCAACTGTAAGCCAAGAAAAAAAATTTAAAATGGAGAACACCTTCAAACTGGGCACTGGGATGATTTGCCATCAGTGGGGGTCACTGGGGATGAACTACAAAATTTGCACAGTGCAGGGGTAACAGCTTCCTGATGGGCTGGGAGACTGTCTGTGGCTGGGGTGGCAGCAATAGATGCAGGGCTGGAGCCACAGGGAGCTAAGGATATAAGCAGCAAGGTCTGCAGGAATATGTAATACCTTTTAATAGACCAGCTGGTACAGTTGGGAAAAAAAACACCCCACAACCACACAAGCCCTCCTTTGAGCTGGTGCACCTTCATGCCTGGCCATTTTTTCCAGCTGCATCACTTGGTCTATTAAAAGACATTACGGCTCCCTGCAACCCTTGTCTCTTCCTTTGGCCAGTCCTTCCCAGGATGAGGAATCTAGGTCATCCTGATACCTGAAAGCCTGCTGAAATGAAATAAAGATTTTGGCCCTAACATATGGAGCAGTTAATGTCCTGTGCACAGGCCAGAGAAAGCTTGTTGTCCTTTAAGGCCAAGGGCTTAAAGCTGTCACTGCTTCCATCAGTGCACGTGGGTGTTTGGACACCTGGAGGACCTACAGGAGTCTTTGGGCACTTCTGTCAACCTTGCAGGAATGAGGAAGCCAGGGCTGGTGGGGTGGGATGGCTTTGAGAGAAAAACACAGAGGGACTGCAGGAGTAGATGAAAGCAGAAGCACATTCTGCACTCAATGCCCAAAGCCTGTGGGCCATGTTTCATGGATACAGCCCCCACATCTCCTCACTGGGTCTGCAGCCCACAGAGCAGCCATATCCAGCACCCCTGGGTGCCCCAGGAGGAGCACAGGTCCCATTCCCACCACAAGGCTCACCCCACTCCTGCCTGACCTTTACTGGAAGCTTAGAGGAGTTCACCACATCCTGACAGCTCCGAGCAGCTGGGACTGAAGCTGCCCAGCAAGGCCAGGCTGGAAGGAAGGAAGGAAGTTATAGCAGGCTTTTAAATAGTGCTATGCAATACCTGAAACTTCTATTTCTGTGTACAGATAATATGGTTTCCATACTCTCCTCCTTCTCAGCAGACCAAGCCATTCACACTCAAACTGAATTAGCAACAACCCACACTCTTCACCAGTTTAAACCATTAAAGCTCTGTGAAGCCACTGTGTAGGACAGCCCCAAGCTGTACATTTCACCTAATTAAAAATGTATGGATGTCCTTCTATGTTTGCTTCCCACTCCTATTTTCCCTTTATAACCAAGCAATGGATTGCAGGTGGTCTTGCAGCCACCTGAGCAGCCCCCACACCTTTGTGCTCCCAGACACCAATGCAGCTCCCTGCAAGACACCTGAGGTTGGCAACAAGGTTACATCCACCTCTCCAGGCTTAGGGAGGGATCCAGAGAACCATGGAATCAGGAGGATCCTCAGGGCTTTCTGGGGGTCATACACAGCTGTACATAGCAGAGCCCATTGGGTTTGCAGTACTGATGAGGATGGCTTGACTGTCATTGTGAAAATACCCTCACACTTGGAAAAAAATCAAGACAGAACTCCTTTGAACGAAATACACTTGCTTCTATGTGGCAATTAACTAGTTAAAAAGAGTTATTTTTCTTCTTTGAGTTCTCTCACCACATCAGACCTCTCATCTTGAGTCTACCAGGCAAGAAACAACCTGGACACCTTTGTTGAAATGGGTTTTCCTCCATGCCTGGTACACATACCTGAAGGTTCTGAGCCCAGCACCACCAGTTATAGAAGATCTCTGAGCTCTGGTCTCCCTCTGGGACCCCTCCTGATCTCTGTTGTTGGTGCTGGTGATATTTCCAAGGATGGTGCCCATCCACCACAGACCACAGCAGGGCTGCCACTCCTCCTAAGGACCATCACCTAGGGGTAACATTCCAGTTTTCCCACCTCTTCACAGGGTTAGGACAAGCAACAGGTCCTGCATGTACAAAACAACTCAATTCTCACGAGGACCCAGTGTAATTCCAACACCTGCTCCAGTACATTAGCCCAGCAGGTTACATTGGTGACAGCCCTTCCCAGACAGCAGATTTCATGGAAAGGGAACATCCCCTGCCTTACAGCCCCCGCCAGGGATACCAGTGGGGCACCTACAAGCAGGCAGCCACTATTTCCAAGTCAGCAAACACCAGGAAAATGTACCAGGAGCCCCTTCATGCCCCAGCCCAGGAAGGAATTGAGCCCAAATTAGTAATGCAAACACCAGGATTGAAAGAGTAACGAGTAATGCAAGGTTTGATGACGACGTTGCTGTTCAGGACTTGGTGTGATTCCATTGCCAGGCAAGTGACAAGTGCCAGACTGCCAAACAGGCGTGGAGCAGGAATGATTTAAGGAATACAGGAGGTTTTAGGAAGGCAGCACTACCACGGGAGACTAAAAGATATTTCCTAACTGAACCTGGTTACAAATCTCAGCTAACCTTCCCTGCACTGCAACAGGACTGCCTGGAAAAGAGCATGTCCTGCTCTGCAGGATGCATGGATGTGTCCATCCCATGGGAAAGCCACACAGAGGCGTGCTTGGTGAGAAAGAGGAACTCAACGGATCCGGGTTTTGGCATTGGACTTACGAATGCCCTGGAGGAAGAGATGATTTTTGGAAGGCACGCCAGGGAGAGCTCAGGCAGCTCCACCAACACAGCAAGGGCCAGGCAGGAGGCTGGATGCCAAGCTCTGCACGCAGGAGAAATCCTCGCACCAAGCAAGGTCAACGGGATTACAGGGACAAGCACGAGTGGAGATGGGAAGGGCCCAACCCCTGCTCTGCACCCAGGCTTACACCCAGAAAACGCCACCACACAGGCGGCCCTACATGACTCTGTGTCCAGGACCACTTCAGAGCCCCGTTTTCCTTCGCAATTCGCCTTTCCTGCTGGCAGGAGGCAAATCACCCCCCTCCAATTCCCTGGCCAAGCGAAGGGACACGGCCACCGCCAAACCCACAACTGGAACAAAATGCTGAGGTTCTGATAAAAAAAAATAAAATGAAAAATATATTGCTGACACCAACTCGCAGAGGGAATCGCAGCAAACCTGCGCTGAAGCTGGCACGGGAAGCTGCAGATTTATCCAGGAGCAGGCGAGTTTGGAGAACGTGTTCCCTCCCGGGCCCCACCCCCCGCGGTGCCTCCCCACCCAAAGGGATGGATGAGGTTCATCCCTTCAGCTGTTTATAAAAGCAGCAGTATTTCGCCCAGACGCACTCGGCAGCATTCCTCCCTCTCATTCCTGCGAGCTATATAAGGGAACGGCCAATTCCAGCCTCGCTCCCCTGCAGCCAGCCCCGATCCCTTTGCGCCGGAGCAGCTCCAGGCTCGGCTTCCTGCAGAAGGACTTAAATCCGTCCTCAGTGGAACACGGCGCTGGGCTGGACCTTGTCATCAAATGGCAGCACAGGCAGCTGCCAAATCCTGCCGGCTCGGTGCTCTAATAGGGAACAGCTGGAGAAGGACCCTGCATTCCTCCCGCCCCGTCCACACCGGGGGCTCTGTTCGGGATCCGGCCGCAAGATTTCCACCCATCACGGAACACAGCCGCTCCCCGGCACTGCTCTGCCACGCACAGCCCCAAACCCAAGAGCTTCCAGTCCCTTGGGATTTTGCTGCTTAGGAATGGGGGGAGTTGCTTTGCTTTTTATGGGTTGTGGGATTTTTTTGGTTTGGGATTTTTTTTTTTTCTTTTTGAGGTGTTGGAGAAACAGAACTGTGCAACTAAATGACATTTTGCCTTCCCTACTGACCCCTCTGCGTTACAAAAACCCTACTTTAAGCAACTTGCATCCCTATGTACAACCACATTTAGGAACAGACACATCAGTAACACACCCCCCATAAATAAATACGGGAACACCCGGTGCAATTCGCACGGCGCTTGTGCCATTCCCATCCTGCTCCAACTCCCATTTACTTTGGAGGAGTTGAGCAACTTGTAATGGCAAATAAATAAAAGAGAAATACACTTTCGGTAGCCACGCACATTTTCTGTCCTGCACCCTGCACGCTCAGTAACATGAAACAGTCCACTCATATTTTCTTAGAGCTCTGCTGAAACACAAGGGGGTATTCAGAGCCGCAGGAAAAAAAAATGCGTCCAAACAGGATCTGAATGATGAAATAGGAATTGCCACATTTAACAGGACAAAAAAAAAAAAAATAAAAAAAATAGGATAACCCAGTTGCCCAGAGCTTTATACAATAACAGTTCGTCTGAGGTAGCGATGGGCTGCTTCTGCATGTTGCAGAGAGCAAAGCAAGCCACGTTGCCCAAAAGAAGCCTAGAAAATCCAGACTCTACGTGACCTGACTTACTTATTTCACAGGAAACTGCATGGAAGGAGGAAGGGGGGGCACGGGGGGGAAAGGAAAAAAAAACCCCACCAATCATTCATGCTACCGTAGTTACACCACACCATGGAGCGGAGTAGTTTGCTGTGAAAAACCAAACTGAAATAAGCCAAACCCCGTTTGGAAAATAAAACGTGAGCAAGAGAAGCTGTTCCCGCAACCGAGCTGGGGGAGCCCCCGGCTCCCAAACCGCACCCGCTTCTCGGGCGCATTTTTTTAACATTTCGACGGCATTACAGCACCGCCCGAGAAGGGTCGCAGCAAACGCCAGCACTCACCGGGGTTGTTGGCCTCCCCTTCGAGGATGTGGAGCTCGGTGCAGTCTTCCAGGGAATGCTCGAGGCAGAGCTGGAGGAAGCGAGCCTGGGTCCGGCTGACGCGTTTGAGCAGGGAGAGCAGCGCAACAGTCTGCTCGCACTCGTTCCAGCCCTTGAACCACCCGGCCAACACGCCAACCTGGTCTCGGAACATCATGGTGAGCCGGAGGGACAGCTCTGCGGGGAGAGAATAAATAACCGGGACAGCCTCCCTGCCCCGGCGCCGCTGCCGCCACCGTGCTCGGGTCAGGGGTATTAAAAATAATAATAATAATAATAATAATAATATTGATTATGATGATGACAAGCCCCTGCCAGTAAAGTAACCACAACCACGGCCAGCCCAGGGAGAAGCTGAGCCCAGGAGATGTGTGAGCACAGGAACCCAGAGGNCGAGGGGGACGCGCGTCCCCCGTGTGTCCCCTCTGTCCCCCCCCACCTCCCACTCCTTTCTGCCACTCCCCTCGGGAATTTTGGGCGCTCCTCCTGCACAGGGAATGCTGGAAAACACACTCCGGATCCCCTCCCCGCGCCGCAACCGGCCTGCGGAGCTCCCGCTGGAGGAACCCACCCTCTAGTGGGGTGAGGGGTAATGGCA
>VXBB01008341.1:130814-154141 GCA_013399915.1 Illadopsis cleaveri
GATATTTTGGGGGGAAAAAGCACCGCTTTGGGGCTCTGATAAATGTGGCCCTGTCCCCAAATGGTGATTTTTTTAAACTTTTTTTTTCCCCCAGAGTTTTGCATATTAGATAAACGTGTTAAATATACATGGATTTAACCCCGCCAAGCACCCAAGTGCAGAGACAGGATTTGTGTTTGGGTTATCATTTCCTGTGCAGATTTTATTTCCCTTTCCCATTTCTCTTTTATTTCCTTTCTTTTTCCCTTTTTTTTTTTTTCATTTATTTCCATCCCATTTCAAGGGGTGAGTGATATGGGTATATATAAGAAGGGAACTGGGGGATAAAAAACCCTAAGTACAAGTGTTTGCAAGAAGGCATCGGATACTGAGCATAATCAAACATTTCAGAAAGCAAAAATAAAGGTGTAAAGTGTTCTTATCTGTGGGCCTTTTATTTGTGGGAATATCTGTCAGTTTTAAGCCATTTCTTCCTGTCTTGTCACTCCAGGCTGTTGTCCAAAGTGTCTCTCCAACTCTCTCAGAGTCCCTTTAGGAATCCCTTCCCCAAAATATCTGATCTGTGCTCAGGGACAAATGACACTGGTACCTCTGCCCAAGGCAGTGGTGGAGTCCCCGTTCCTGGAGGGATTTAAAAGCTGTGCAGATGTGGCACCTGGGGACAGGGGTCAGTGGTGACCTTGGCAGTGCTGGGGGAATGGTTGGACTCAATGATTCACTTAGACGGCTTTTCCAACCTTACAAATTCTATGATTCCATGATTTTACCTTTGCAGCATCTCCCAGTCCTCATCCCTTTGAGGACGAGGAAGCTCAGAGTTGGGAGACATGCCCAGGTGTCAGGACATGGTCTGGGAGGGAGACCTGATGGGAACATGGCAAAGGTGGGGGCTGAACCTCTCCACCAGTGAGTCACAGAATCACAGATCTTAGAGCTCATTTCATTCCAACCCCCTGCCATGGGCGGGGACACCTTCCACTATCCCAGGTTGCTCCAAGCCCTGTCCATCCTGGCCTTGGACACTTCCAGGGATCCAGGGACTGCCACAGCTTCTCTGGGCAACCTGTGCCAGGGCCTCCCCATGCTCATAAGGGAGAATTCCTTCCCAATATCCCATCTGACCCTTCCCTCTGGCAGTGGAAACCATTCCCCTTGTCCTGTCACTCTGGGCCCTTGTCCGAAGTCCCCCTCCAGCTCTCTTGAAGCTGCTTTAGAAATCCATCCCCTACAAGTGGCTGTGTGCTCTGGTGGGGGCTGCAGAAAGGAAAATCCCATGATTGTGCATCCTTTGGTTGCTTTTTAAAGTAATATGTGTCTAAATCTACCCCTTTTGCAGGGAAAAATAGTAGTAGGGAAACAAAGGCCACCCAAAATCATTGGGAACACCTGGTCCCGTGTGCTGGAGCATCAATCCCACTGCAGGATGACGAGATGAGGATCACCAGGTAGACGTCAAGTACAAATGGTCCATCTCACCACACTCGGAGTTTGCTTTTAGCTCTCAGTCTGTCTGGTGACTAATTAAACAAACAGGAGTTCCCTGCCAACAAACCCCGGCCATCTGCCTCATCCTCCGGCTCCATCCCAATAAATGCTCCAGCAAGGAGCCCCTTTCCCCTCACCTAAGTGCCGACAGCCCTCTCGCTGTTCGGGGTGTGCTTTGGGACGGCCGTGAGGACGCACCATCTGCCGCGCCGAGTGCGCGTCTCGCACGGGAACGCGGGGCGAGGCTCCAGCGGCACGAGGAGCTCCGGGTGGGAACGCCGAGCGCTCACACCCCGCTAATTTAAGGGTTGCCAAGCCGGCTGTGCCAAGAACGCCTCCCAGGTTTTGCATTTTGCATGTCTAAAGCGGGAACGGCGGCGATGGGAAGGATATTTAGGGCTGAAGCAGCAAATGCATCCCGCTGTGGGGCTGGGCAGGGCGGTGGGAAACGGTGTCCCACCACATCAGCAAGCTGTGGATGAAAAGAGTAAAAGGACCAAAGCCACAATTTCTGTCTTGTGCTCCAGGAAACACCAAGACCATGCTTACTAATTAATCCAAAAATAATCACCTGCCATTTAGGACCCCACAGTTCCTGTTCCCTAGAGTGTCCCAAGGAGGCAGCTGTGGAGGAGTGAGACCCTGACGTAACAGCACACGCCTGATGTTTGGAGGTTTCTATGGTAATTAAAAAACAGATCTGTGACCCGTGGAAGAAATTCCTTGCTGCATTCCGTGCTCCGCAGGGCGGGTGCCCGTGCAGATACGTGTGATGGAAGGATCCTCAAGCTGGATGGGAGCAAATCTCCTTCCCTGACTGCAGTGGGGGGACTCACCAACACCCCTGTGGCCAACTCTCTTCCCTGTGGATGGAGAATCCAAAGTACAGACCACATGTCCTGGGAGCAAAGACACCTCATGCAAAACATAAGGCAGACGGAGTGGAGAAGCAGGGTAATTCTCTTTTTTATGGTAATTCCTGTGGGACCTTGGGATCTTTGCAGATCCAGCTGGAGCATTTCTGTAGGGCTACAAGTCCCTGGGTAGGAAGCAGAGGCTGTTAGTGGGGCTGTGCATTGTCCGTGTTCTTGTGGGCTGGGGCAGAGCAAATGCTGGGCTGGGCTGGGTCACGGAATCACAGAGTATCCTGAGCTGGATCCACAGGGATCACTGAGTCCAACTCCTGGCCCTGCACAGGACACCCCAACAATCCCACCCTGTGCCTCAGGGCGTTTCCCAAATGCTCCTTGAACTCTGGCAGCCCTAGGGCTGTGACCCTTCCCTGGGGAGTCTGGGCAGTGCCCAGCACCCTCTGGGGGAAGAACCTTTCCTGATATCCAACCTAAACCTGCCCTGCCACAGCTCCAGCTGTTTCCTGTCACTGTCACAGAGAGCAGAGCTGCCCATCCAATGCCCCTCATGAGGAAGCTGCACCCTCTGTGAGGTCTCCCCTCAGCCTCCTCTTCTCCAGGGTCAGTACAGCAACATTTAGATTTCTGTTTACCATTCCAGAGGGAAAATAAGAGGCCTGTGGTAATATTAGCCAAGCAGGTGGTCTAAGCAAATTAGTGAATCCTGATGATTCCCGAGTTCAAAGGAAGCAGTTGCTCATCTCTGTGGAAGCTATCTGATAACATATTTAGCTGAAGAAAGGATGAGTGTATCCACCAGCACACAATGGCCCAGATTTCCTAGCTCATTAAACCCAAATATTAGTGAAAATACCGTGGTAAGCAGGCTGAGATAATTAAACACAACATCACTTCCATTTGTTCCTAAACACAGTGTGGGAATTGGCCCCTGGGATGGCAGCATTTCCCTTACCTTGGGTGGTGAAGTGGAGCTGTAAAATTCACAAAAAAACACCCTTCGAAAAGCAAACTCACATCAAAAAGAAATTTAATAATTTTTTTTTTTAAAAAGAGTAAACAATAAAACCTATGTAGGTCTGTATTTCCAAACTGGATGAGGCAGACATTAAAAAAAAAAAATCACAGAATCCTTGAAGGATTTGGGTTGGAAGGGACCTTAAAGACCATCTTCCAGCCTTAACATGACTGTCCACGTGGATCAGCTCTCAGTGTGGATGTACAACCACTGCTTCTTAAGCCCTGTTAGTAGAAAATGAAGAGTTGCACAGCCCAAATCCTGGTGAAAGCAGCACGGGCTGACTCCTCTGATGCCAGAGGCAGTGATCACTGGGTGATGCAGGATGAGGGCTGGGAGGAAAAACACATTTAACCCTCGGGCTTGAGCTGTGACCACAGATCTGAAAGGGAAAGAGAAGGAGTGGGTGCAAACACCTGGGTAAAGGAGCACTGCGAAATACTGGTTAGCATGGAAGGGCTGCTCACATTGTGTTTGTTTAGCTATTGTCAAGGGGTTGCTGTGAGAAGATCCTGTGTCCTCTCTGAAATGCTGGGAGTGCACGGACATTGCCTCTCCAGCAGTGTCAGCTCTGCCCTGCACGCTTGATGAGCTGGCTCACAGGGACCCTGGGGACACAGAGCCAACAAAGTAAATCAGCTTAACTAATGGTCCTCAAAAAAACCACCCCTGGCAAATGTATCACAGGCTGCTCTCATGCCTGGAGATGCCAACAGAATCTGTGATGAAAAGGAGCTGAGGGAGAAGGGGATGCAAAAAGGGATGTGAAGGATTTCCCGTAAGTTTCACTGAGCTCTGCCAGTTTCAAACAACCCCTTGAATATAAATATTGCAACACCTGATTGTCCCATCAACAGCAAGTGAGTATTTGCAGCATGTGCCTTTGCAGGACCGAGATCTCTGTGCGTGTTGGCCTTCAGGGCAGCCTGGTTATCAGTGCTGGATTATGGGGCACAAGACACATCCCATTCCATCCTTTCCAGCCATTGGCATGGGCACAGAGAACAGCTCCACTTACACCTGGTGTGGGTCTGCACCCCTGAGTAGCTCTGAGCCCCTCTTCATACCCACCAACACCCCATAAATGCCTGCCAGCCCAATAACTCCCTGCATGGCTGTATCCCATAGCCAGCCTCATGTTTACCTACAACACTCGGATTTTTCCAACCATTTCCAGCCGGCACTGAGAGCAGCTTGTTGTAGGACTTGGAGCTGACTGAGGCTGTGCTGCAAGCAGATGGCCCTGATGAAACAAGACACTGATCCCCAAGGAGGCACCGTGCAAAGGAGCTGCTCGACTCCCTGGCTCCAGCAGCTCCAAGGCAGGCTTGGATATGTGCATTAGCACACACCATCGAGGAAATTGCTTCCCTAACCACCCCTCTCAAGCAACTCTCTTTGGAAGCCTGGCTCCGGCTCATGGCACGTGTCAGCAGCACTGACACTGGGGCAGTTTTCCTAGTTAGTTATTAATGATGGAGCAGCTGACAAAATTAGGGTAATTTAAGAGTATCGTTAAAGGAGGGAGGAGGAGTTTCCAGGCTGGGTGAAGGTTTAGATGTAGCTGGGATGCTGGGGTGGAGGAAAACCTCAATGCTCACACTTAGTGAAAGGGAAGGGAATCCAAATGTGGAAGATAAACAGCCCTCATTGATCCTCCTGCTCCTGGCTCCAAACAACTTCAGCAAAATCCAGGGAAGTGACATCTAGGGCTGCATGGACTAACAAGCATGTGTGAGCACAGCTGGAATAGATGTAAAAGGAGATGATCTACTGAGACCTCTGAGGGCTGTTCTGCATCTTGCCCAAGCCCTTCTAATGACAGAGTGTTGAATGCTGTGAAATCTGATGGAGACTTTTTCATTAAGAAGTTGGTGCCAAAAGGGAAAACTGGAGCTGGCAGACTCATTCACACATTTTTGTGTCTCTGGGAAGACACTTAGATATTCAAAGACTGGGAAACTTGTAGTCATTTCTTTAATGGGAATCCAGCAGCTCTTGGCAAACACTCCTTTTTTGGTCCTATAGCAAAATGTAAAGGTAAGTTCTTGTGTCACTCAAGGTGTCTCAGTAGAGGAGGGTTTGGATGATATTGCAGCCACTCCAGCCAGGGTTTGGTACTGAGCACCCGGGAGGAGACTGGCTTTGAAAGGAACAGCAGCAGCTGGGTCACCAACCTTGTCTCATGTATGGCAGCATGTGGTGAATGAAAATCATTGTTTTTCAAGCTGTGCTGTGCCATAAATCACTGCCCTGGTCTTACTTTAATCAATGGAATGTGCTGCCCCACACCTTGATGTCACCCTGGCAAGCAGAGACAATGCTATGTCCAAATCTCCCAGGGCTTCTCACTTGCCATCATCACCCTCAGCCTTGCTGCCAGCAATATCCCACCCCAGGCTCCCTCCAAGCTGGTGCTTTTTGAGCTTGCAGTCTTTCCCTACAGGGAAAATCCTTGAAATCCAGGACCCTCAGGAGCTGGAGTGAACAACCCAAATGCAGTGTCTGTGCTGCACGTGAGCAGGGAAGACACAACATCTGTATCTCACAGTTCTGCTGGCAGGAGACTGATGCCTGATAACCCCTGGTAGAGCTCTGTTCTGCCTCCAAACTCAACAGCATCTGCAGAGTTACAGGGAAAAAAGAAGAGGTAACTATCAAAATAATTCACAAGTTAGCAATCCTCCCCTCCAGCCTGTGTGTCAAAGCGTTGTTCATGAGGAGCTGATAGACACTGGAATAAATAGCACAAGGAGAGAGAGAAGTGATCCATTAGACCTCTCACCAGTTCCCTGACTGCAGCTACTACTGAGAAATCTGCCAGGAAATATTAGATGTGAAGTGTCTGTTCAATGGGAGAGGAAAAATTATTAGGAACTGCCAAAACCCCTCAGCTGATGAAGACAAAAAGCTGAAGGAGGCATTTAAAATCTAGAAAAGCTTTTTAAGTACAAATCTTCTGCTGATAAAAGGTCACTGCAGACTGAAGATAGAAATTACAGGTAGCAACCAATTGTCCTGATATTATTGCTGGTCCCACAGAAGCAGTTCTGGGATTCACTCAAATCTCAGGAGGGTCCAGATAGTGCAGGCGTTTTCTAAAGAATAAAAATCAGAAAATCCCAGAATGGTTTGGGTTGGAAGAGACCTTAAAAATCACTTCATTCCAACCCCCTTCCATGGGCAGGGACACCTTCCAAGTGACCAGGTTGCTCCAAGTTCCACCCAGTCGGGCCTTGAACACTTGCAGAGGTGTGACAGAAATTCAAATCCTCATGTCACAACTGTGACAAACATCCCAGTGTTGCCCTTTCTGTGCCTGAGGACTGCATGTGCAGGGAGAAGGAACAAAAGGAGTTTTTTGGGTTTCCCAAGCCTGATGAAGGCTCAGTAACCCCAATATGAATTTATAATGTCATTGATTTCCAAAATTCTGTGGGAGGAACACAAAGACTCCTCACTTTGGACATCACACTGCTGATGGATTCATTTAGTCTTAAGACTGTGTCTACATGTAGTATTTTTACTCTTTTAAATCATTCCCATTATGAGATGTGGTAATTAAGGCAGGACCTCTCCTACCTCAGCTGCAGCAGCATCCATACAAAGGTGCCTTTATGTTGGTGTTGCACATTCCCACAAATTTATGGAACCCAACCAGTGGCAGCCCCTTTTTACAGGTATATCCACACTGCACTACAAGCTCTTGTGTCTCTACTCACATTGCTCAAGGACACGAGTGAGTAAAAGCAACACAGAAACAATTTGCAGAGCTGCCCAAGTGACTCTGAAGTGTTCAGCAGACACTTTCTGCCCACCCTCTGTGGTTTTGGGGGCTGTTTTGGTAGATCCTGCAAAGCCTGGGACTCTCTAGTGCTCAGTTGTGGCCTCATAGCTGTGCTCAGGTTTGCACCTGCATCTTTGTGTGCCATCAAAAATGGAAGTAATACCAAAGTTATCCAGAAATAAGCTCCTAATCCCGATTTTCTCTTTTTTCCTGCCCTTTTTCCTCTTTTTCCAGCATATTCCAGCAAGGCAACACTAAGCCTTTCTAACAGCTCAGTTCAGAGGACTTCTGCTGTAGCAGATGAAATTCAGCTATCCCTGGCATTAATTACATCAGCTACACACACACAGGACACCAGGGACAGCCTCTGCAGGAGCTGCACGTCTGCTGCAGTGACAGAGGCCAGTCCTTGTTTACTCTGGATGTGAGGACAGCTGAGCAAGTGGTGACTGCAGAGACCTGCAGTGACAGATGTCAGCCCCAGACCTCTCTCACCTGACAGGTCACCTGCAGACCTGGCAGAGTTTCCTCAGGGCATGGAGAAATCAGCAGGAGAAACTCACCCAATTCCTGTCTGCTTTTACCATACTTGAAGTTTGATGTTAGCATGTAAATGAGGCATTTAAATCAGATTTACACAGAAGCTCAACTTAAAGCTGAACAAAAAAAAATGTACCTTGGGCAGCCTGTGGACAGCCTCCATTCTTCACCATTTCAGTGAAGGATTTTTCCCTGATATCCAATCTAAACCTCCCCTGCTGCAACTTAAGGCTGTTTCCTCTTGTCCTATTCCTTGTTTCTTGGGAGAAGGACCAACCCTCACCTGGCTGCACCCTCCTGTCAGGGAGTTGTACAGCAGCCACCTGAGCTGACCTGGATTTTCCCCACGACCATTTTCCCCTCTGCTTAGGAGGCAGATGAAGGAAGATCCTAACACAGCAACTTTCCTGACAGAAGGAAGATGCTCATGTTACAGTCCATTGGCAACTTGGGAAGACACCTTGGGACATCCCTAAATAGCACCACTTTGTCTGAGCAACCCATTTGGAAGCCTCAGCTCTGATTAGGGGTGATGAATCAAATCAAACCAACCTCTCCTGCAGCAAAAAACATTATAAATCTGAAACACTCCAGTGATGCTTAAAAGAACCAAGTCCTGTTGCCAGAAGTCTTCCCATGTTCCTTGATGTCACCAAATCCGTAAACATCATCTATAATGAGCAGAAAAGGAATGTTGTATCACCCCTATTACAACAGGGTGACAGAGCAGAACAGCCTCTGTCAATACACTGTGTTTTTGTGGGTCACAGGAAGGTTTTATTTCTCTCTTAGAGCCTTGAATCTCTGCTTTAAGACAACCAAGGGACACACTGGGCAGCTTTAGAGCAGCTCTTTTTCCTTCTCACCTGATCTGTATTTTGGCATGGCTTCTTAGAAGAAGGGCAAACGTAATGAAGCACCTACTGTACTTTTTATAACTCTCATCAGGTCTTTCATTTGGGCCAGCAACGAAGCTTGTTAGAGCAGAGAAAGCAACTAAGCATCTCTGGAAAATCATCTTGCTCTATTAAAAGAGCAAGTAACAAATGAAAAGCTGGGACAGACTTAATGGTAAATACATGGCCTGGCAGTTCAGCACAGCTACATCCTGCTTACCATTATTATTTAATGCTGGCATTGATTGAAGGATGAGGCAGACCAGGCAACTCTCTGTGGGGTTACCTGAATACCATTTCACTGTGAGATTAAATAAGCCCAAAGGTTTGGATCACGGTGTTTGATGGGAGATTTTAATTAATTGATTAAATATTGGTGACTAGTGCGGTGGAGCAGTAAACAACAACTCCTTCATCATGTCCGTGGGCAAACAAGTCCCTGCTAATTATCAGTGCCCAGCTCCAGGGTGGAACCAGCACAGCATTAACCTGCTCCTCTGGAATAACAAGCTGCCCAGGCACTGTTCCACATGCTGTGTGAGCTGTTGGTGTGGAAGCAGCTGCTGCCATGATCAGGCACTGCTCCATCTCCACAGACACCTCGGGGTGTCATTCCTGGTTGAAACACAGTGCAAACAACAGCCTGGTTTGTCCAGCAGTTTATTCCCAAGTTGTCCCTGGTCAGGATGGTCACTTTAGGCAGAGCAGATAAATTATCTTACAACCAGCCTGCCAATCACTGGCTGGAAATCTGTGGCTACAGGCATCAATTCCCCACTTCCATCTGTCCTTACAACTAACCATTCCTCTTCCCAACAGCACCACCTAAATCTTTTCCTCAGAGGTAATTGCCAGGAGTTTAGAAGCAGGGTCACAGCAAATAATAATAAAAAAAGAAGGATGGGAAGGTGAAGATGGAATACCTTTGAGTAGGGGAAGCTTCCTTCCCTGGTTTGGAGGTGTGCAGCACCTTGTGCACCCTGGAGCTGAGGACTGTGGAGCACGGCTCTCCCTCCCTGAGCCTGAGCAGCTGTCCTGGAATTGGATGTGGAGAAAAGCTGCAAGGGAACAAAAAGGAGGACAGAAAGCAGCTACTCCTCATTTCTACAGGTTCTAAGGAGCATTTTCCCTTATATGAGCAGATATGAGACTCAGCTCGTTTGTCTTTAGGAGAATTTGTCTCTCTTTAAAGAAACAAACCACTTTTCTCAACAGACATTGTTATTGCTTTTGACAACACACCACTGGAGTGAAAGGAAATAATTTTCTGCTATTCTTTAGCTTCTTCCTTTGTTAGAGCAGGTACATGTCCTGGGACTATTGATAAGGGTAACTGGTTAACTTGTTACTGGTCATCCAAGCTGACCATTCAAATGAAAAGAACTGGAAATCCCTCAAAGCACCACAAAACTGCCACCACTCTGGAGAGTGATTAACCAACATTTGAATGGAGAACAAGTTCTTACAGGCACTGCCAACAAGACTGAAAGTCTGTGTCTCAAGATGTCATTGTAGAGGCTCAGGCTTGAAAGTGTCAGCAAAATGTAGTTCAAGAATAATCAACAAAAATCCTTCCAAAGGGCTTTGGCTTAAGTCCCTCACAAACAAATCCTTCAAAGCAGCCAGAAACAGTGTCCTGAGCCACACCTTCAACTCCCAGCCCCAGCCCCAGTCCAACTTTCAGCTACAAAATAAACACACACGGGGTTAACGATGAAGAATATTTACTTTCCTTCATATGGTACATTCTGTAAAGTGCTAAGTTCCTAAATTATACCGAGTTAAAACGATATACGGCTCTAGTATTTTAAACACAATAAATATAGAATGAGCCTTGTGCAACTGCACTGGCAAGTTTTATTCTTTTTTTAGTAGACAGCCTAAATTTAGTAGTCAAAATAGCCTCCAATGTGCTCCAAGAAAATCTAGGAAGCAGTTATAAATAAAATCCCATCCTTCAGAGCTGTCCTACGCACTTCTCCTGTCCACATTGCACGGGTAAGCAGCGCTCCTGCGAGCATATGGAGCGAGGAAAAATAAGGAAGCTGAAAATTACCCAACAACAACAACAAAAAGCCAAATCCTACAAGTTAACGCTACATATCCTCCCATAAATAGTCTGGCTTCCACATTTAATCTTAGTGCACACAACCCAGGTCTTTTATTTTTAACTCCTGTTAAAAAACTCTTCCAGGAAGAACATCTTGCAAGACACGGGTCGATTCATCCTCATCTTGCTCCTTTTTGCTGCAAAGTGGGAAAGACTCCTGCACGAACTGCCTGCACATGGGGCACTGCTGGAAGTACTTGATGCAACCATCGCACAGGCACGTGTGTCTGCAGGGCAGGAGAACCCAGTTCACGGGGCCGTTCTGGCAAACAACACAGTCTTTGCTGTTTTCTTCCTGCAATTCTGGTTCATCTGCAGCCAGCCCGGCCTTTTCCAGCAGCCCTCTGTCAGTGCTGCTCTCACCAGGGAAGGTATCGCTGGAGGAGGGTGCAGGACTATTTGCAGACATGAAGAGTTGCTAAAATACACATAAACACAGACATTTAGGAGTGAACAAACTCTTCCCCGATCTCTGCACCCACACAGGTGCAAAGGTAGTTCCACTGGGTCCATTCACTGGGTCAAACAGTGCCAGACTCTGTGTGGGTCCTGGCAGCTGCCTGGCCTCCAGTTAAAGGCATTTCAGAAACATGAAATTACATAAAACAGTGGGAAAATACTAAAGATAAGTCCTCAGACCTTGGCTGCATCAAATCAACGTCATGCATGAACTTTAACAGAAATGCTCAGGTTTTGAGCAGCTCGGGTTTGTTTCTGGTCCATCAGTCTCTGTGCCTAGAGGGATTTTCTATCCATTCCTACCAAAATTATATCCACCACGCTGTCAAATCTGCCTCACTCAACCCATTCTGCTCTTGCTCATATTCCATTCCCCTACTCCTATTTTTGTCTTATTTTATGTGAAGCACAAATTCTTCTGGGCATGATTCCTAAGCATAGTGCAAGAAAAACAGAATTTTAAAGAAGTAAGTTTCTTCTGAGGCTTTCCTGATTAAAACAGAATTTTGGAGAAAAGAAATAAAAATTCTGGGAAGAAGAAGCATTCAACAGTGAATTTCTTCCTACTGCTTTACTAAGTGGACGCTAGGACTCCTAGATTAGAAGCAGGTATTTTCTCCAGGAAATCTTGAATATTTTCATGGAAAATATTTCTGTACAGTAAGTTCCTGTGGCACTACTTAACTGATAAAATAATTTTAACAACCATCTAGTTCTTTGCATGACAATAGAAGTCTTGTACTAATTTAGGCTCCTGAAAGCCTACACAAGCTAAAGTTAACACTGTCACACACATGAAACCAGACTCCGTTCGTGGCTTACCTTCAGATCATGGTATTGACCTTGAGCTAGGAGGAGATACTGATACAAAATTCGGCAGGAAAGTCTGTAGCTTTCATCAGGAATGTGAATTACAGCCACCATTGCAATCTACAAACAGAAAAAATTCTATGTTTAATAACTTATCACTCAGGCTGAGAGAACTGGGGGCGTTCACTCTGGAGAAGAGAAGGTTCCAGGGAGAGCTCAGAGCCCCTGCCAGGGAAAAAAGGGGGTCCAGAAGAGCTGGAGAGGGACTGGGGACAAGGGATGGAGGGACAGGACACAGGGAATGGCTTCCCATTGCCAGAGGGCAGGGATGGATGGGATATTGAGAAGGAATTGCTCCCTGTGAGGGTGGTGAGGCCCTGGCACAGGGTGTCCAGAGAAGCTCTGGCTGCCCCTGGATCCCTGGAAGTGTTCCAAGGCCAGTCTGGATGAAGCTTGGAGCAGCCTGGGATAGTGGAATGTGTCCCTGCCCATGGCAGGGGTGAAGTAAGGTGATCTTTAAGGTCCCTTCCAACCCAGATTATTTCATGATTCTCTGATTTACATTGGTACAGCTTCTGACCTGCTTAACTCCTTAGACAATCAGGAATTCAACAATGTTGACTTCAAGCACTGATTAAAAAAAAAAATACACTGGACAAGGTATAAACAGGATGTGGCACAAGAGAGCCCTTGGTGCTCCTTCAGCTTCCCACCCTGCTCCCCCATGGAGCTCTTCTGTGGCCAGTTTATAGCAGAGACCTGTTCTGGCTGCTCCCACCTCATGGAATTACACCCCAAACTGGAAAGACACCTGAGCAGTCTTCTCCACTTTCTCCCCCTTCCCTCACAAACACAAAGACTGCAGTTTTTAGACTCCAAAAATCACTAAGAAGTGTCACTGATTGGCTTGTAATCTGAGCAGGCAAAAGACAGATTTCACTGGAAAAGATTCTGAACCCCCATGGGCTGACTTTAGATAATTCCTCTGGAAATGCAAGCACTCTAAGCTTGCATGCTGTGCCTAACAACCCCCACCCTGCCCAAATTACGTAATAGCCTCTAAAAAGCTGGGAAAAAAGAAAGTGAAATCCAATATTATTGTAGTTCCCAGAAGCTGTCAAAAGAGAAATGAAATATAGAAGCTGTTTTGCTTTAAAAAGAAATTTAAAGGCAAATTAGACTTGCACTTCAAAATCCACACATGGCTAATTAAATAGAGAGTTCAAATGTGTACATACCTACACATATGGATTTGTAAGAACTGAATTCACTATTTCTTGGCAAATGGGTCTTTTTTTTCCCTAAATCACAGTGCCTGAGATCTAAGCTTCCATTTTATCCATGACAGTCTTCCAGTAATTTCTGTAACTTTATATATGGTCATGCTAATTTTCTGGATCTAGAGGAAAATTATGGCACAAATCCAAGTAGGGATGATCTTGCCACAAAACCAGTTAGGATGAAAATCAGGCCCCTCTCCCAGGAAAGAGACACTGGAACACCATCCACAGTGATGGACACCCACAGAGACCCCCCAAATAACTCAAAATGGTAATACCACACTGGCAAAGATCCATTTCCACACTCCATTTCTATTTTACAAGTTTGTTTAAACAAACCAGACACAATTCTGACATTTGTCTGGCAAGGAGTTCAGGTGGAGCTACTCCTAGACTGGATTTACGGATCCTAGATGTGCTCCTTTCCTTCAAAAACAGAAGAAAAATACCTCCCCCACTCTCCTTCCACCCCTTTCTTCTATGTTAGGGCTCAAAAGAGAGGTGTTACAAATTCATGCCCATGGTAATATCAAATACATTCAAATACTACATTTAGAGTCTCTTTATCTTAAACTAATTTGACACGTGAAGCTATAAAAATGTATTAAAACATTAAAACATCTCAAGTGGGGACAGGAGGGAGGAGGGCAGTCCTAAAGTCAGGTGACAAGAAGCCAAGGACAGCCATCACCTGCAAAGGGGACAAATTTCTTAGGCACTGGTGTGATTACAGCTTGCAGGTGAATGCATGGAAAAGTGTTCAGTAGATTTAGGCAATTTGCTTCTGAGTTTAGTTGTGCTACTGTTCAAGGAGTTGGTACAAGCAGATTTTCAATCCAATGAAGAGAGATAAAATCATTCAGAGATCATCAATTTAGAGTTGATAAAGAGTAATGAACAGCATGTGGCAAGGCTGAAGCTGCTTTAATAGCAAGAGATTAGGAGGAGACCTTTATTGGGGAGCTGAGTATCTCCTGTCAGCCTCATGCCAGACCTTCACCTCTTCCTGTAAGTGCCCTGGAGTTGGCTCCTGTGAGACAAAACCATGACACAGACCTGGAGCAGAAAGGTAATTTCTGTGTTTCTAACAGCCAAGTCAGCAATCAGCTCCATATCTGTGCCAGACACAAAAAAAAAATCCTCCTGCCTTGCCAAGAGAATCCAAGAGTCTGTATAAGTGCAAGAGCTCCACCACAGGCACATGTGATCCCAGAAATCAGAGTAACAGGTTGCTAAACTGCCCCAATCCTTATTCTTCTCACCACAGGGACCTTGGAAGGTGGAAGTTTTGGAGAAATCACAAGCATCTTTTAAATGCTGTAGTGAATAAGTAAAGAGTAAGCAGTGTTTCTCCACTGCCTCTTCAAAGACTGAGGTTTGGAAGTTAAAGCTTTGAACTGCTTTATTTTAGAAAATAAGAAAGTGAGGGACCAAATTCTAGGGAATGGGAAAGTGAAGCTGCTTTATTCAAGCCTCTCTCCTGAAACATTCAGACCTTAAATGTAGTGACCCTGAAATATACTCTAATATTACTTACAATATCATATATTTCTCTGTCTTCTTCATCTGCTAACGTCAGCAGTGCTACCAAGGGATAGCGAGCTCTAGGCACAGGGCCAAAATCCACAACTTGAGCATCTTCTGGTAACTGACAATATTTCTCTGCCTTGTCATTTTTTTTAATGCTTTGCCTGTGTCAAGGAAAACAATCAGTGGCTGTAGCTGCAGACAAATGTGACATTTGCATAAAGAATATTTCTCATCGTGTTTGTTCGTTAAACGAGTTGTGCCAAAATCCGCGGCGTGTTCACCAGCCTCGATGCTCCCCATGCCAAAAAAATCAACGTTTTGTCAAAACAATTCAAAAAAAGGATACAAGTGCTGTTGTTTGTAGAGGTATTCGTTGTAGAGAGCATCCTCTAATGCCTGAGGAGTCTTTATTCTGAAGCAGTAGACGTGTTTCTGCAGCGCTTCATGGAGTTTCTGGACGTTGCAGCCCCAGTAGCAGGTAAGGACACAGTCCTCCAGGCAGTCAGGTGTCAGTGTTACTCCCCCTTGGAGAAAGAGGAGAGGGATTTCATTAACTCACCACATGAAGGAATCCTGGAATTGCTAAGTCTAGATGCTTGAAGAGCTACAAGCAGAAAACAATTTCAGTGTCACAGATTTTTATCATAGAACCATGAAAGATTTTTATCATAGAATAGCTTGGGCTGGAAGGGATCTTAAAACTCATCCAGTTCCACCACCTGCCCTGGGCAGGGACACCTTCCACTATCCCAGGCTGCTCCAAGCCCGGTCCAACCTGGCCTGGACATTTCCAGGGATCCAGGGGCAGCCACAGCTTCTCTGGGCAGCCTGTGCCAGGGTCTCACCACCCACACAGGTAAGGATTTCTTCCCACTATCCCATCTATCCCTGCCCTTTGGTAGTGGGAAGCCATTCCTCCTTGCCCTGTCCTTCCAGCCCCGTGTAGAAGTCTCTTTTTTAGGCTTATTTCAGGTACTGAAAGGCTGCAATTGGCTCACCCCTAAAATGATAAATATTATAAAATAATGAACATTATTTATCACTATAAACAAATCTTCTAACGATTGAGATTCAGCTTAGTGTTTATGGAAGTCAGTGGGGATGAGGAAGTGGGTGTGAGGAGATAAAATGGCTGATTAAGCTCACAAAAATACCACATGCATTTTATGAATGGTAAATTTTAACTTTTGGTAACACTTTATACACTCATTGTCAGATCCAAGAGCACAAGCCTTAGCCCAAAGTCCATTCCCTCCTGAGATAATGGTATTAATTGGATCACTTATCTACAAAACTCTCTGTAGTCTCAAAGAATAAAAGGCTCCTGATCATGCAGAGGAAGGAGGAAAAGGGTATCTATGCTTTCCATTCTTTTTCCAAAAGCCTGTAAACTTCTAAACATTTCCTGCACAAACAAGAGCAGAAGTCCTCAAAGCTCCTGAAAAATCCCAGTTACCTGAATTGTTGGTTTTGTTGTGTTGGGGGGGTTTTATGTTGAGGGAGGGGGGAAATCTGCTGCAGCCCTTCCTCATGCATTGGAAGGCCCCATATCTGTGTGGGTGGAAGATGCTCAGCCCTGCTCACTGCTCCCCAGTGATGGAGAAGACCATGAATTCACCTTCCTATGTGGGTGATTTCAGGAATGACAGGGATGGCTTGAACTCTGATTCAAACAGATATTTAAATTCAGTTTCCATTGGAGAAGAGATAGAAAAAGAGGGTGATGGTTTATTTATCTATTTATTAAAAACAGTGCACTTCCAAACACTGCTGAAGATCTGGGCTTAGATTTAAGTGGGTGGCACATATTCCATAATGAATTCTGTACAATTCTACAATTCCATGGAATTTATAGAAACACCCACAGTGGTTGGTAATTTGCAAATGTTTTAGTTACTTAAAGGTCTGTAATAGCAGGAATTGTTCCATTAATGAGAATTAAACTGTATCTCCATATCCAAACATTTCACTTCCAAATGAAATAAACTTTATAAACTGTGTAAAAGCTTATTTCTCTTGGAATGGAAATGCATTTCTGAGGAATTATGATGGAGAAAAAGAATGAGAGCAAGAACAATGATCTTTAAGGTCCCTTCCAACCCAAACCTTCCTATGATTCTAGGCAGAAAATGGAATGTACCAAGTTCAGGAATGCAAATTGACAAAAAATCACAAAAGAAATCCACTGACTTGTTACTGAAGCTGCAGCAGGATTAGCGATCTCCAGCCCAAAAGGATTCTTCACTTGTCTCATCCGCTTTTTCAACACCCTTGTGCTGGAATCTGTCTCTTCTGAGTTCCTCAGAATAACAGGAACACCCAAACCAAACCTAGGAGACACAAAACAAGAAGAATGAGTGAGTTCATGTTAGTGTTGACACATTTGATTCTTTTTTTTTCAGCTCTAAATAACAAAGAGCAAAACAAATAGAGGTAGCTTGGCTTTCCAGAGTATCTGCTAGGATGCATGGATAATACATCCTGCCATTTCAACTCCAGCTTTTTGTCAGAAGGCAGGAGTCTGCACAGTGATGCAGGGAATCTTTAAAGTGGGAATATTTTGCTCTGGGTTTCCATAAAGGGAATAAAATTAACGAGAGTTGTCAGTGCCCTCTAGTGGTAAAGGGTGAGGCCAGAATTTCCTCCCATCCGACTCCTGCAGAACTGAGCACCATTCCAGCCTCCTCCTGTGAGCAGGGACACTTTGCACCATGCCAGGTTGCTCCAAGCCCCATCCAACATGGCCTTGGACAATTCCAGGGATGGGGCAGCCACAGCTTCTCTGGGCAATCTGTGCCAGGGCCTCACCTCCATCACAGCCAGTAATTCCTTCCTAATATCCAATCTCAAGCTGCTCTCTGTCTGTTTAAAAGCCATTCCTTTCAGGGAAACATTTGCATTTCATCAGTGGCATCACCAAAGGCTCTTGGCCATCCTTGATTTGACCACACAGAGATCAGCTCTCTGTGCTACAAGGGAAAACACCCACAGTGACTTCCCTGGGGCTGCAGGGGAATATCCCAGTTAAACATCTCACAAAGAAACCAGAGGCAGCAGCTGTTTCCCTTCTTCAATATCCAGTCCTCAATGGAGCTGATCTCTGCAGCTGCACACAAAGGTGTGCCCTGATTTATACCAGAATCTGCCTGAATGTGAAGGAAAATCCCTGTTCCTTGGAAGCTTTCTTTGCTGCTTGAAAGCAACAGGATTATCCTCATGAAAAGCAGCAAGATGAAAGAGCCTCTGGTACAGTTTTAGCAGCAGCTAAAGGCATGGAGGCCTTTCTGTTACACAGTAAGGTGTGGTTCCCTGTAAATTTTAAGTGTAGGAAGGATGAAAAAAAAATATAGTTTTTATTTTATGATCTAACAGTCCAGATCATTAGCTGGTAGAGGAGAACATTAATTTCTTCAGAGCAGCACTAGCTTACAAAAAGCAGGAATTTCCAAGGGTTTAGTTAATGAATTAATGTTTCTGCAGAGCCAGACTTCCAACAGGTGCCGAGCCTTCAGCTCCTCCTAACAGGAGCATTCCCCTCCAGCTAAAAATACAATGCCCAGGTAATCAGGTGATCTAAACTCCACTTCACCCCTGTGCCCAGGGCACCTGTGGGACTGGCTCTGGAAGCTGTCTGTGCATTAACCTACTTGGACTGTGAGCAGAGCCACAGGAAAAGATGCTCCTCCCATCACTGCAAGGCTTGACAAATGAAAACAGGAACATTCCTGAACGGCTGGTGTTTTTCAGGCTGACTGACACCACCACAAGCACATCATTACACAAATTAATGCTGAAAATTATGGGGGAGCCCAAATGCCACAGGTATTCTGTGCTCCAGTGACACCATTTGCATTTACAGTGCTCTGTGTGGCAAATGAAGGATTTGAGTCGTTTTCTTGAGCAAGTTCAGAAGCACTTGTGCTGTAACTGCAGCTGCAGGCATGGGGAAATCCCTTGGAGGCTCCTGGTCATGGCCATGGCACAGGAGAATTCCAAGGCAGCACCAAATACCTCTAAGAAGCTGCCCACACATTCACCTGCTTGTATGTGCTGAGCTCCTTGATTAACAGGCCCTTCATAGTCCAGTTTGAAGAAAAAAAATGCACATATTTCCATAAACTGCAATAACACCTAGTGCAGGTGCAACTGGAATCTCTGATCCTGAAAAAAAAAAGCCTCTGGACAGTCCTCTGCATACCCTATACCCAAAAGACACCAGTAGACAGATGCACACATGTAAGGATGTTGTAGCACACAACTATTTCAGAAGGTTTCAAGCAGGGGATTGCCAGCATTTACTACAAACAGATAAATAATGATTAAATTGGCAAAAGGATCAGTGGTTAGGGATAGACATGATGAAGTTGTCTAAATCATGGTTCAGTATCATCATTTGCTTAAAGATACCTTTATCACCAGCACTTTGCAGATATTAATGTGGAACCAAAGAGAGAACCAACAACTTAAGTTTTATTTTCACAAGCCACATGAGCCTGATGTAGCCACAATTCCTACATGAAAGATTTTGATTGCCAATCAATGCTCTGCACTTGGCAAGTACCAGTGTTTACACTTACAGCTACTCCTGAGAGTTAGGGACATTCAAGAAGCTGTTTGTGAAAAAGGCAACAGCGGCATTTTTGCGGCATCCTCTCAAACACAAGCAACAGCTCTTTCACTCCCCACGCCTCAAGACATTTCAGGAGACCAGTCTAGAGATTCACAGAATCATTTAGATTGGAAAAGACCCCGCCTACACCCAGGATGTTGTGCACAGCCAGAAGGTCCCCTCTGAGTCTCCTTTTCTCCAGGCTGAGCCCCTTTCCCAGCTCCCTCAGCCTCCAGACCCTTCCCCAGCTCTGCTCCCTTCCCAGGACACACACACACAGAGCTCAGTAGATACAAACGCATTGCTTGCCAGTAATATGAATGACATTACGAAAAACATTAAGAAAACACTTCGGTATTACTGAAAGAGGAACGAGCTTAACAGGAATACGTATAATTCCTTTTAAAAATTATTTTTATTGCTCGTTTAGAAGCCTAAGAAGGTTTGGCTTGGAAGGGACCGTTCCAAGCTCCTGCCGTGGGCCTGGCCTTGCTCCCCCCTCAGCACAGCCCAGGCCCCCTCGGCCGAGCCCCACCGGCCCCAGAGCACTGACCAGCCGAGGACGAGCGCGCTGGTGACGAGGAAGCAGACGGACACCAGGGCGATGTAAAACAGCGGCGAATACTCGTACAGCGTAACCAGGAACACGGCGGCCATCGGGACGGCCGCACCGCCCTCAGCCCGCGACTGAAGCCGCTGCCCTCAGCCTGCCAAGGAACGGGGCGGGACCATGGCGGCACCTAGTGAAGCCGCACCGCCCTCAGCCCGCGACTGAAGCCGCTGCCCTCCTCATGCCAGGGACAGGGCGGGACCATGGCGCCACCAAGTGAAGCCGCTGCCCTCAGCCTGCCAAGGGATGGGGCGGGACCATGGCGGCCCCAGGGTTCCAGGGTTGGCACAGACACATGAAACGTCACACATGAAATAATACGTCAAAGACAAATTTATTGAAATACATGACAAAATCAAAGTATCATTTGTATCCATATACTTATAGCAATAAAGATAGTTTTTATCAATTCCTATATGTACAGCTATTATATATTCTGTGGCATCTATTACATGAAATATGCCATATACAATTTATAAATAGACTAAAATATACACTTACACATTATTGCAAAAAAGGAACATCATATATTTCATATAATACACTGCAACGTAATGTTTTTCTAAAACTAAAAAAATTAGTACTTCCTGACTAATAAATTTATACTCCCTTCCAGCAAAATTCTAGTATTGCATTTCTTCTAGCTTGTACATATAACAATTAAAAAGTATTACTAATAACATCAGTTAACATACTCGACAATCTTATGATTTAACAAAAACTTATCTAAATATAATAAAAATATATAGTTAATTCTAAACTTTTCCCTTATTGAAATCCATGTGCATCCATCTGGCTCAATCCTCCTTCAAACGCTTCCATTCTCGGGTAAGTGCAAGGCTTCTGCAGAGAAAAGCATTAATAGATGCAGTTAATAGAGATACAGTGAAGAGACACAGTGAAGAGGGGCAGGCTCTGGCAGAATCCCCGAGCCTCTGCCCCGGCACAGCTCTGTGCGCCGGCTGCTCACAAAGATGTGCGGCTCGCCTTGGCCAGCACAAAGAGCATCTCCAGCAGGAAGCTTTTCTTCACACAGGCCACTGTCTGTGCTCCTCCAAAAGCCTGCCCAGCTGGCCTTTGCCCTCCTGCTCACCTTCCTACTCATTCCAACCAGCCTGCCCATTTCCTTCTTTATCATTTTCATGGTCTTCCACATCTCATTCAAGTCTCTGATCCTCCTCTTAAACCGAAGCCTTCTCTGCTCGATCTCATGCCTTCGCCTTCTCTGCTCCATTTCCCTCCTTTGCCTTCTCGCCTCTTCTTCAGCTTGCTGGGCTGCTGCTCTCTGCCTCATGGTTGCTCTTCTGCGCCTGAACCAGAGGTACAAAGGCAGGAACAGCAGTTCAGCAGCAGCCCAGAAGGGCCCCTGCCGAAAGGCTGCTGTGAGCACCAGTCCCCATGCAGGCTCAGGTGGCTCTGGGGTAGCCTGCTCCAGGTCTTCAGTGCTCATCAGGGCATCCTGATCCAAACCGTTCTCCACGGGCTTTGGCAACCCAAAGATGAGCAGCGTAACCAGGGCAAGGACTGATTTGTGCGCCATGGTCTGCAGGAGGAGAGAGACAAGGCTTTCAGTGGGGTGACCAAGGGAGTTTGTGGTGGCTGAAGTGAGGCGCGGAGGCGCAGGGATGTGAGGGCAGGAAGCAGAGGGCCCCAGACAGCTGGCAGGCAGCAAGGCCTGTCCCCGTGGGCCAGCAGCAGCCCCGCGGCCTGCCCAAGGCACTGGCACGAGGGGCTGGCCCTGGATGCAGGGGGACAATGCAGCCCCGGGTGTGGCACTTGTGCCCCGGGCCTGGCCCAGCCCAGCCCCTCCACGTGCGCACTCACCGCTTGCCCAGGCTGTGCCGGGCCAGTGTTACCTGCGGGGGCCTTTTATAGCTGCCCCCATTGTGACACCTTCCCCTGATGTCACACGTGCCAGAGGCATCACAGCCGGGCCAGCCCCGCCCTTTGTCCCCACCCCAGCTCAGGGGCTCCGAGTGGGCCCAGCAATGAAAGGCCCGGCACCCACCAAGTGCAGCTCTTACGGGAGGGAAAGGGAGCCTCGGGGCTGCCATCACAAGGCAGGCAGAAGCCCCCCAACATTTTGTCCAAGAGAAAAGGATAGAACCAATAATGTTGAATAGGATACATAATATCAAGTATGAAAGCACCAGAGGTGCATTTGTGATGGCGCTGGTTTTTCTACCAATGGAGTGGGTGAGGGTGGCTCAGTTTCTCCTGTTCGACAATTCCCAGATCCAGCTCCTCCAAGACCTCTCTGAAACCTTCCCATTATCGGACACCAGAGATCAGGAACTGGTGCCAGACCACCTCCAGACTTCTCTAGATCCAGAAGCAGCACACAGGTGGTTCTGGCTGTGGAATTTTAGCTGCTTTGCACAAGAGTAGCACAAAATGGCTGCTAGTGTTGTACTGGAAAACTTGAGCAAGGGACAAGAATCTCATGTCAAAGTGTGTCGGAGTCCAGGGCATTCCTCTGGGTGCCCTGGAAGGTCACAGACCTCAGCAGAGAGGCCTGGGACCCAAGCAAGAGGGTTTGAAACCTGGATAGGGGAGTCTGTCCAAGGGGTTTGCCTAGCACAGAGCCCAGGAAGACACAGGGCTTTGATTTTAGTCCATGTGAAAAACTTCCAACACAGAGAGGAACTAAAAGTCACAAAGGTGTGACAGACAGTAGTGTAGTTTATCACCGGGTGGAAAATTGTGTAGTTTTGGGTTTTTAGAATNGTGTATCATCGGGTGGAAAATTTTGTAGTTTTGGGGGGGAACAAGATGGAGAATTCAGGGCAGTAGCCTGAGTCCTTCTCCTTCTCCCTTGACACCCATTTTCTGCAGCGATGGTGGCACAGAGTAGTTTAAGGACAGTGGGTCAAAGTGGAAATGACCCTTTTAGTATAGGTAATAGGCATTGGCACAAAATTGTAAATAATAAGTACGTAATTATCTGTATAAGAAGCAGCGACCTCCCATCACGGGGGTAGTCGCTCTGTGTCCGAGCTGCTGTGAACATCTTGGCCAGGCACAGAGAAATTTGTAAGATAAGAATTAATAAACATGCGAGAAACCTTGAAAGAACAAGACCTTGAAGACTCCATTTCATTCTCACGTCTGGCTCAGAGCCTTCAGAGGGCAAAAAGGACTCTCTCGAACCACCCCACCTGATTCTCGGGCAAAGAAAACCAAGCCCGAGAAAAGTGCATTAATGTGTTCCATGTTGCAGCGGGCACCTGTTGCAGGAATAAGGAACACCTTTCCCTCAGAAAGGGATCTGCTGTGGCACAGACCACTCTGGTTTTCTCCTCCATGGAGCTGTTTGCATGCAGA
>VXBB01008344.1:0-11840 GCA_013399915.1 Illadopsis cleaveri
GGAAAAGGAATTGTTTTGTCTCCTCAGTCTGTGAAGAGAGCTGACTGACACTTAATGTGAGGCTCAGAACTGCACCCCTAGGCAGCACAGAATCTAAAATCATGAAAGCTAAACCTTACGGCATCACTGGGGAGGAGGACATGAGTATTAGGCCATGGTGATGCTGGATGACATTTTCCAAAGGGGCAAGGGGGACATGGGGCAGGCCGTGAGGGTACCTACAGAGGAGAGAGGCAGGGCTTCCCATCTGCCACTGTATCTGACTGAGGCTTAATTCCCTTTTGCAAACGTTAATCAAGTACTTCTGAACAGGGCAGCCCTGGCCATCACCCCAGATATAAGTGCATTAGAATGGAATGCAAAATATTAGGAGGATTAAAGGGTAAGCAAATACCAGGGGGATGCTGCAACACACGTCTGTTTGTAGGCAGTCCAGAACCACGTGGGATGTGATGCTTACAACTAGCAAGGACAAAGCCAAAATAAAGAACACCACAATAAAAGAGTGACCACTGAAACAAAGAGGAGAAATGATAAAAATATTTCCAAGATTAGGTGGTGGAGAGGAGGTGGATTGCAAAATCCTGTTCCGCCCGCCTTTAAACATATAACCAACAATAAAAAGATGCAAAAGCCACTGAATTAAACCTGCTAAATTTATCTAAAAAATTAATTAAAATACCCAGGTAGCTGTGGCTCTTGCCAGTCTAAGGTACCATTGAATTCATGCATTTAGGAAAGGATTCCAGTCAGGATCCCAAAGCTGAAGAGATGAGCAGAGTATTCCCAGATATAAAAGCAAATCTTTTAGAGGTGTAAATACAACACCCATGTCTGGGGCACTGAGCTGTGCCTGTGATCAGGGCCAAGGAGGAGCTTTGCCTGGCAGGAAGGAGGTAGTGCCTGCATGGCACCCCTTTGACTTCCCCTGGAGAACCACCTTTCCTCTGATGTTCCTGCTGTTTCCTGCAACCACCTCTCCTATTTTCATTCCCACATTTCAACTGCTAGGTTTGGCCCAAAACCAGAAACGCAGAGGTAAAGAAGCTATGAATGACGAGTATTTTAAAACCAACGAGTTCAACCCTCCAGAAAGAATCCCCTCAAGCCTGAGGAACCACTGTGGGTGGATTAACAGCATCACTAGTACTGGCTGTGCCCTGGCAGCTTCACCCTGTTGGGATTTTGGGACCCCCAGGCTAAGAGCAGATCCTCAAGCTGAGATGAGCAGTGCCAGTTCTTGAGGGAATGAGCTGGAAACACGGTGCTGAGGCAGTCCTGAGCTATTTGCACAATGTCAGCCACAATGCAGCAGGAGATACTCTTTGTCCATCCATCATTACCACACAATCAGACTAAGCTCTCCTGTTTCACCAAAAAGAACTTTTCCAGAGTGCTATTGATATTACACACTGAAGCCTAAACAGACAGACTTGTTAAAAGGGAACACGTCTTCCACGTCTGTGACAGAGGTGCTCACGGAAATACAATTAAATCTTTTCAAGACAGAGAAATGTGCTTTTTACCAGGGAACAAACTTCCCCAGCTTCTAACACCAAAGAGCCAACCAAATTTAATATATCATTCTGCTCAATAAAAGGTTTTTTTTCTGCAGAGCATGGCAAATTCAATCTAGAAAAGTATTAAAGTGTATTAAAATGCACTTTTTTTGATCCCCTAGCTTTATTCCATTTTGCCTACAATTGGCTGCATATGGAGTATGTCATTATAACTGTATTTTAAGGCTATTTTTTTCCAGAGGTGTTCAAAATACATAGCTGTCTGTTTTTCATTCATTTTGAAGAGTAACTGAAGCTGCACTCAGGCAGACTGAAATGCTCAGGTTGGGTTAGCTGTGCTGAAAGACAGCCTACTGCTAACACATGACCTTAGTAACACTGTGTTCTTAAATAATAATGAATCGAGCTGCTAAATTATGGCATTCCAGATGAGGATACAAGAGACTTTAATCACATTTATTTACTCCACTCCCAAGGCAGAGTGGGCTTAACACACCCACATATCCCAGGGCATGGTCACTGGGGCCACAAGAGCTCAGGCTCCTCTCTCTTACCCCCCTCCAAAACCCTCAGCAGGATGTACTTAGGTTGCTCAGGATCAAGGTGGAGGGAGGTGCTCTTGCTGCCATTGCAGCATGTAATCCCTCTCATAAATTTAACAACCTCCACCCTGGAATTCCACTTGCCTTTATGATCAAGTGGTCACTCCAAAGCTTCTGCTCTCTGATACCGGGACATCTTTTTTTAACCCAGAACTCAGCTCACCCTTATCTAACTCTGCCCTTTTAGCCATCATACTTCTTTTTGCTCTTCTGGGTTTATTCCTTCCCTACTAGCAATCTAATTTCCTTTCAGTCCTCTTTTACTGCACTTCAGTGATTTCAGCTCATGATCCTGAGGGCTCTGCACTGGCTGCCTTTGCAGCCAAGCTCCTTGCAGCTCACCTCATCCAAATCCCATTTTCTTACACTGATCCCACCTTTCTGTTACCATACAGTATCTGTCTCCACACCTTTCACAAGAAGAACAACATCCTCCTTCCTGCTGCATGACATGATTTTCCTGAAAATAAAATTTGAACTCTCAGTTTGATTCTAACTGAGCACTTAAGCTGGGAATAGGAATACACATTGCACCTGGAGAGCCTGTAACAGGATGCAACACTTAAATAAACTGTGGCAAGGCATCAAACTGACCTGCAAATCAGCACATCACTAAATGAACTCACCAAACCGGTCCCACTGTTGCCCTAATTTCATCACAAATTACGCTGTTCACGATGACAATCAGTTGCCAGGTGGTTTGATTTTCAATAGAAAACTGTGCTGAGGTGAAGGAGAGAAGTTCAGCCAGAAATGAAAAGAATGCTGCCACCAGTAATCATTAGCTCTTCAGGGAGGTGTGCAGATTGCAGGCTGGTAAAAGGCAGCGGTGCTGAGATGTCCTGATGGACCAAGGACAGGGAACAAACCCACCCTGTGCTAGTGCCATGCTTCAGGTGTAGACTTGACTGGGAGATATCCTGACAAAAATTACTGATTCTGACAAAATCTGCCCACTAAGATGGGAATAAGATCTTACAGACCAGTATAGACATATATGAAAGTATATGGCCATGGTTAAGTGCATCCACATGTTTACAGCATTAGCCTAGTGACTTTAAGCACTCCTGTGGGATGAGGGAGACAGAGAGAAACTTTTAGGGTTTTTTGGGGAAGGGCTTCAGACACAAAGCTGGATATTTAAAAGTAATGTTTATGTTGCAAGTACTCGCTACCCAAGATACAGGGGTTTCCTTATTAGCTTTGTACAAAGCTGAAAACAACCTGGTCTTCTTCATCAGTAAATTAAAAATCAAACCCAGATATATCACCCCCTCTCAAGCATTGTTCCTTGATCCTGAGCAGGTTTTCCCTACAGCCTAAGTCATTGCACAGGCGGGACAGACCTCACATCTCTCCTTGGAGCACTGATCGATATGAAAACCCTGATCAGTCCTTCAGTGGTTTCCCCCAGTGATGCTGTGGGCTGCGGGCAGGGATGTGCCAGGGGCAGCCCAGCACCTTCCCCATGGGAGGCCTGACTGGGGCACACCTTGGATTTGATCCAAATAAGCAGAACCCCTAGCCTGAGACCTGTGAGAGCTAGGCCAGTGCTGCTTTCCCACAGAGATTTGGGCAGCAGGAGTGAGGGGTGGGCGGTACAAGTGCAGGGCTGTGCCCAGGCAGGGATGCCCTCGGTACCCCAAGTCATGCAGGCAGACAGGAGAAACCAATTTCAGTTTCAGGTGGTCATTCTGCTCCAGGACCTCTCCTGTGCATCAATTCTGCCCATGCTGAATCAGTGTCTTTGATCACAGGTCAGTCTGCAGCAGCATCTACTGGCCTTTAGTACCAGACACCCATCTGCACCTTGACTACCACTGCAGCAAGGAGGGTCCAGAGGGTCTTCTGCATAAACAGCTTTGTCTGGGGTTCAATGCAAGATGTATTCGATTCCATTTGTTGAAACCATTTGGGGAGGTGTTTCTGTAGGAGCAGTTGTAGTTACTGTCGACGGGGTCCCACAGATGAAAAAACAGAATCGGCCGCCCCACATTGGGCGCCAGATTGTAGAAGCATCCGTGGACAGCAGAGAGGGAACTCTGCAAACCTGAGACACTCTTGAGGGAACACAAGTGGTTTTATTGCAAGGGTCGTGCGTAAAAAGGGCCTTGCCTTCAGCTACCAGCCTCGGCTGAAGGGAAATCCCAAAGAGAGNGGGTGGGTGCCATCTGTTACTGGGCCAGCTGTTAAAAGCAGGTGGAGCAGTGTTCTTTATCCCTTCCAGGACCCATCCTTCCTCCAGGGATATCTGCTGTTAATGGGCCATCGAGGCTCACTGTATGGCTGATACAATTACATCATCCATTGGGAGATGCTCCACCCAGGGGGAGGAGCCCAGCATTCCTACCTGGATCAAACCTGGGATTCAGAACATCAGCACAGCCTGTTTGCACTGGATTCCCAGGGCAAGACTGGACCCATCTTACCACCACTGGACTCTTCTACAGGATCATCTCTGCTCCAACAGAACCACATCTGTCACTGCAGGAGGACTTAACTGGACAGTTCCCAACACCCTGACCAACAGAGTGTCAGGTCGTGTTCTGACTCTGTCAGTGTTTTTCTTTTGTTTGTTTGCTTGCTTTTTTGTACTACTGCATTTTTAATATTCCTAGTAAAGAACTGTTATTCCTATTCCCATATCTTTGCCTAAAAGCTCCTCAATTTCAAAATTATAATAATTCAGAGGGAGGGGGTTTACATTCTCCATTCCAAGGGAAGCTCCAGCTTTACCTGGCAGACACCTGTCTTTCCAAACTAAGACAAGCTTAAAATAACTATTGCCAGGCTGCTGGCCTGTTCGGCTGCAAGCACCCCGGCAGCCACTCCCCCACTCAATAAAAGATGTCCAAGGAAATAAGAAAATAACGGTATCAATACGGAGGATCACCTCCTGCAGAGAGCGCAGGGAGCTGGGGAGCAGGGAAGGCATGTCCTTCAATATTTAACTTCTTCACTCTTTGTTCTCCATCTCAAGTTGAACAATACGTTAATTACCTGATGAAGCGCTATAATTACTCTAACAGCTCTGCTCTTAGTTATAATTACTGCATCAACACTTTCTTTTTCATATGCTTCAATCTATACCTATTACATTGTCATGATGAAGACACATTAACATTATAATACCGTATAATTAGCTGATGAGCAATTAAATTATTCCACTGCTCTTGTTCCTCTTTGCCAAGAGGTTGCTTTCCAAGCACTATTGTCTTCTTTTTCTCTGGTCTGCTTCAGAGGTTGGGGTTTTTTTTTGCTTCATTTTAAAAAGAAGACCTCACATGCTTTATTCAAACAGATTTGATTTAAAATTCTGAGAGAGCATGGTAGTTAAGGTCCTAGGAGAAGTTAATTTGTTTAAAATATTTCAAACTTCTTTTCCCTCAAGTTCAAACTGAGTTTGTTTTCCAAAAGCTAACAAGAATAGGAAAGTGTTAGAGAAATATTTGTGTAATAAATAAATGAATTATTAATTACTCCTTCAAAACACTTCCTAGCCATAGCACAAGATCTTGCTAACAGGGAGAAAATGGCTAAACCCCTCAAAACCTGTTTTATCCTCATATTTCTTTATTTTATAGCTCAGTGAAAAAAATAAGCATTTTTACACTTTAACACCTTAAAGGAAATCCTAGATAATAATCTCCCTGTGAGTATTTGAGAAGTCTGACTCAACCTAGACAGCAGCACCAGGAAATTCTCATGGCATTTCAGAAATCTAACAAACACAGCACAGTACACAATAATGTTGTGGAGACTTCAGCATTTATCTTGATTGTTAATCGATCTTGTAGGACTCATTTGCTTTGTCCTCTCACCTGATTTTTGTGGCTTAAAAATTGTCCATTTCATTTTCAATCAGTTCAAGCAACCTGTGTTATTGCACGGACTTCCCCCCCCTCTCCTGGCTGAAACCTTTTGAATGTAGGTGTGAGATGTCTCCAGCCCTGTGTTGGTGGGAACACCAGACACATCAGTTTCAGGTGGCACTGGGTGACTGGTTTCCATTCTGGGATTGTTACTTCCTTCCAGCCACACCTTCCTGTCATGGCTGTTACTCTTCCATCAACACTTTGTAATCGAAGAGTTGTTTTGATTTAGCAACACATAAATATCAGCAAAGCACCTCAGTACAAACAGAGCACAGCAGAGCCTGCTGGTGCCATCTGACCAGAAGTCTATCCCAAAACAACACTGACTTTCTAAATCCACCTCCCTTACCCAGGGTTTTTTCTCCATCTCTCTTTGCTCCACAAACCCTTCATTTACATTTGAAGATAAAGACAAGTGCTTAAAATCAAACCTGTCCTTTGCTATGTTGATTAAATTCCTCAGTTTCAGATCTACCCACTGAGTCTTCTCATTGCCATCTAGCACAGCAAAGCCAAATTTCTCAACTTCAGCCTCAAGCTGTTACTTGGTCAAAATTTCCCATTTCCTGTAGGCACCTGCCCTTGAAGTGCTCATGGCTGTGCCTGCCTTCATCTCTGCCCAAGAAAACCTTGAAAGACCTGACTAAATTTGTCCCAGTGAGGATTACTAAAAATGCATGGCATCTGAATAAACATCCAGAGGATGGGAGGTTGGCAGAGAGGAATTTGCTTTGACTCTTTGCTGCAGGCTCCCTGTCTCTGCAACACCTGCACCCACCTCACTGCTAATAACGCCCTTGTTGGTGTTTGGCATCTTCCCCTGAATCCTGCCTTAGTCCTGCCCCCCAGCTCTTCACCCCCCAACCCAGGGACAGATTTCCATGTCAGCAATCTGCTCCCAGGAAGGGTTGGGGTTCACTCACCTCCTGCCTGCATTAGTCCTAACACTTCTGGGTGGAGTGTGAGGGTATGAAGGCTTTGTCAGATGGAAAAGCACCAGGAAAACCAGCGTTTATCCTCTTTGATGCTAGTGCTGCTTCCCACAGTGCTCAGGATAAACTGAGTTAATCCCGGACAGAGGGACAGACTGCTCAGCTCCTGCAGCCACTCTAAGCTGTGATCAGATCTGGATGTTTCTTTTCATCCACTGGCAACTCTCCTGCATCTAAGCTATTTTAAAATTATATAGACCAATGATGTGTTATTTGTTTTATCACCCTCTTATTTTCTATGAAAGCTCTTATTTGTTTTCCACAAGGCTCTTTGCAGAGATACTGCGAAAGCACAGAACAGTGCTGGAAAACCACAAACTGCTGAAAAGAGGCATGTGGGGCAGATGCCTTCCCATCCTCTGATCTGCCCCATCCCTGCACAGGCAGGTCACTCCATCTATGCCCGTCCCAAAGGAGCCACAGGCTGGTGTTGCCATCTGGGCACCTGGAATGAACGAGGAAAAAGAGGAACATCACAGCAGCGCTTTCTCTTTCTGGATATCTCTATCTGCTGGAGTGAGCACAGAAAGTTGAACATCTTGGCAGCATGATGTTGTTTTGGGCCTTTTTTTGGCAGGGCTCTTCCCAAAAAAAGCCATTTGGCAGAGGTGGCACACAAACAAATGATCCAGACAGCTCATTGGCTCAGCCTCCATCCTTACGCTTCCTCCAAGGACTTCACACAAGCAACCAGCGTGCCTCAGCCAGCTAGGCTTTAGCACCACAACTTCACTTCTAGCAGAGCTCCCAGAGAGACTGTCCTGGCACAGGGAGCTGGCACAGGTGGAGCTGAACACCAAGGCACCCAGTGCAAAGGACTCCCCGCCAGCTGCCTCCACATGAATTACAGAACGGTTTGGGTTGAAAGGAACCTTAAAGCCCATCTTGTCCCACCCCCTGCCCTGGGCAGGGACACCTTCCACTATCCCAGGTTGCTCCAAGCGCCATCCAACCTGGCCTTGAACACTTCCAGGGATGGCAGTACAGCTTTTGAAAGCTTTCCAGTCTCCTCCTGCAGTGATCATCACCCCAGCAATGCTGGGGTCCTGCTCTCACAAATGGTCAGGGATGTGGATTTTCTTACAGCATTGGCCAAATCCAGAGGAAGATTTAAGGGCATATCCCAGTGATGCCTTGGGAAGGCTGACCTGGAACAGAGACTAGACAGAGCTAGAGAATAAAGTAGACATTTATTAAAAGGTCTCTAAGATATAACTTGGGCAGGACCAGAGCCTGACCAGGGCTACACCCAAGATGGACCCAAAATGGTCACAAAATGGATGACTGGTCACAAGGTCTCACACTCTTATAAGTTTTGGTCCATTTGCATATTGGGGTTTAATTGTCCAATTACAACTTCAGGTTGTGAAGTTCCATCCTTCTTGTTCCTTTCTTCAGTCTGCCATTGTTTATGCCTTTGGGCCTGAAAGTTGTACTTGGCCTTCAGTAGGAAAAGGATTTGTCTGCCTACTCTGTGAAGAGAGCTGACTGACACTTAATGTGAGGCTCAAAACTGCACCCCTAGGCAGCACAGAACCTGAAAAACATGGAAGCTAAAACTGAAGGCATCACCAGTGCCTGCTGGGGTCACCACCCAGGGAGGAAGAGCTGAATTTTACACTTGATTTTTGGAAGAAGGGTCAGCGTTGGGCTTCGCAGCAATGCTGGACTGATCTGACCTCTCTCCCACATTCCCCAACATGCCTTCTTCAGCACTCACAGCTTTTCTGCTTTAAAAAGCATCCCATCATTTTTGCCCATGCCATTTATTTCCCAATGTTGTTTCAAACTGTTTGCACATGGCCCCTGGTATCTCAGCGGGTGAGCACTTTACAAATAAAAGTGATGAGGGGGGTTAAAAGAATGAGGCTTGATAATTCACACCAGGAGCAGCCAGATGTCTTATTGCCTCAGAAAGAATCAAAAGGAGAAAACATATCATCCTCACGTGGGTTTAGATGTACACAGAACACTTTAAAAAATGAAAGCAAAATAACACAGCAGATGCAAAAGCTGAAAAGCTTAACACAAGTGAGCTGAAAACCAAGTATGCACAGAAATGATGGAACAAGTGTTTACTCATGCTCTTCTCCTTCACTGGTACCCACACTCAATAAGGTTTTGGTAGCCTAAACCTCTCTTCAAGCAAATAGCTCCTGCACACTTTTTTTGCTAAAACAAGACAGATTTTTCTAGTTCCTAATGACAAACAGGGTTTGCACACCTTAGCAGTATGGTTTACAGGAACGGGGCATGGGAAGGGTAAATCCTGCACTTTGCTGATGCTCCTGCATTACTGTAAAAGCTGAGCTTAAAGCCTGTCTTTGCAAAGAAAAAGCCAAACAAAAAGCCACCAGCTGGATGACATAGTGCTGCTCCTACAAAATAACACATGGCCATACTATGGTGCCTAAAATAAAATTATCACACGCAGCATCAAGCAAGTCCAATCCAGAGCAGAAAGGGAGCTGCAGAGCCTGTCTCTCCCACACCGTGGTGGGAGGAGGATAGAGCAGGCACCCATGCAAGGGCTCTGGGCTCCAAGCAGGGGAACCAGAGTGTCTTTTGTGTTTTTCCACAATCCTCCAACACTGAACGGACCCAGAGCAGGAAGAACTCTCCTCTTCAGATCACCTAATTCAGAATGATTTGATAAAACGAGCCAAGTGATTCAAAAGCACCACTTCTCACTTCCAACCCTCAGCTGAGCTGCCATTTGGGTTCACCACAAAATGCCTGATATTCTGGGACTCTCAGCCCTGCTGGCAGATTGGGAGAGTTGTGGCCCCCACTGGATCTTGGAGGACTGGAGGAAAAAATGCCCCTCTCCAAAGCCCTCAGGGGCATATCAGAGCAGGCTGTAGAGCTGGCCATGACCCCTCCGTGCATCCCTGAGTGCTGGGGGAAAGCACACTGCCATCTCCCATGGAAATAATGCTAAAGGCTTTGCAGAAAAAGATCTTTTCCTTCATGGGAACTGTGAAATTCCATAAAATTTCCACATCTGAGCGAGCGGGGTTTAGATCTAAGACATGGGAGGGGAGACAGCCATGCACAAATCGCAGGGCTGGAAACGTGATCACCTTCTAAAAACCATCTGGAGCCTAGAATTAAGCCTAAACCTACTTCTCTATCAGTATCAATAAATAAAATAGTAAAATAGTCCAGGTAGTGGACAAATTCAAACTTGCAGGAAAAGTAAAAAAGTGACTTTAGTATCTAAAGGTGCTCTTTCTCCTTTTTTTTTCCTCTCTCTCTTAATCAAGAAGAAAGACATTCACTGAGAACCTGAGTTAATGCTCCTTGAAGCCAATTTTCCACTGAATTTCACAAAGCTGTGGATTTTGCTCCTGGTGAACTTGGTGGTAGTTTCAAGGATGATCTCTTCAAATACACAGGTTGCAGTATTAAATGTGCCTGTGTATTTACTTAACCCTTTGACACAGCACTTAGGAAAAAACTTGGGCACAGGCTGTCAATACTCACAGAAGCACAGGCTCTCTGCTCCCTCTGAAATCACACTGAAGGCTGTGTTTGTGGGATGCCAACACCAAGAAACACCAGCTGCTTAGCACATAAAACCTTGCATAGTATCAGGCAAGCTCAGCTAAATTATACTGGCAGCAGATCGAGCCTTCAGCACTCAGAGGTATTTACGGAAATTCCAGAAATCATTCGGTTTGGACAGAATTTGTGTGCCCAGTATTAGGGCAGGGGTTGTAATAACATCCAAATAAAATCAGTAGATGCATTTTTTTGTGGTTCTAGAAAGTGTTTAGACCATACGGAGTTAATATGGTTAGTTTTGGGACTGAGGTTGTTAGACACCCAAAAAAATTAGGAAAAAAAATTAGGAAAAACAATTAGGAAAAATTCTTTTGATTCACACTAAAAGAATTCTGAGAAAACATAAAGCTTTTGGCTTTTTGTGAGTTTCACCCTGGATGCAACACCTGCACCTGCTCTGCTTCACCTGCATTAGCTGGCAATGACACCAGATGTGAAAACTGGCAAAATGGAATGCATCCATGTGCCAATTCTTCCTCCTTTTATTGTCCTGGCTATGACTCCTTCCTGTAGCTGGAATTGGGTTTCTTGGTCATGTTACCATTCCTTTCACATGGGCCACTGTCAAGCAAGAAAGCACCATGGCAGACCCATTCCAAGATTAAATAAGTTACAGTTTTCAAGGATGGCATGTACATATTCATATGGTCTGTCCAGAGACAAAAAAAAAAAAAACCCAAATCAGAAGTAATGTTGAAATGGCTTTTACCTCCTATTGTAAAGCTGTAACTGAGGAATAAAGTAAGTTAAACTACCAACAGTGACCCCGTTTACTTCTTTGTGTGCAACTCCTTCCAATAACCAACATGGGAAATGGAGGGGATTCCTCATTCCTGCCATGCAAAGGGAATTTTTTCATAGCACATCAACATCCCTATAGACTTATTAAGCAGAAATCTCTTCATTTACAGGGAAAAAAACCAACCAAACAAAAACAAACAAACAAAACAAAACAAACAAACAAAACAAAACAAAACAAAACAACAAAAAAAACCAACAAAACCCCAGAAAAAAATCTCAACCATCGTGAGAGTCACCTCCAGCACGACTTCTGTCAGATCAAGGCCTCACCAGCATTCCAGACATGGCTGTTTTCCGAGGCAAAGGAATTCATGGCCCTCTCAGTCTGTGAGGCAGCACACCTTGGCAAACACCAGAGCTTCCAGCTCCTGCTGCAGGGCCCACAGGAGGCTGGGAGACAATAAATGCTAAAACCAGTGGGGACAAATGCTGCTCCTCCTTTGGGATAAACGGGAAAAGCAACCAGGCCAGCGACTGCAGCAT
>VXBB01008344.1:15203-29608 GCA_013399915.1 Illadopsis cleaveri
AAAAAAAAAAAGAAAGAAAAAAGAAAAAAAAAGTCAATTTTCAGTTTGCAAAGACACAAAATCCTTAGGATTTCTTTTTGTTTTGAAGGAGAGATTTGATGAGAGATTTGATTCACATGTATATCCTCTACAAACATATAAATATTCCCATTTTCAAGCAAACCATTGCTGTACATAGCTCCAGCACACATGGCTGTGGTCACATGTCTATGGCATCAATCACAGCATACAGTCTAAGCCTTCCAAAAGTTATACACCACATTTAGATTTAGTAGGAAGGACTGGCAATTTGCTAGAAAATGCTCATTTTCACTCTACTCACTGAAACAGCAGTGTCTTTTCTCAAAGGTACAGAGAAAAAATAATTGAAGTCAGAAGGACAAAGGTGACCTGGCTTTGGCCACAGCAAAGACCATCAAACCAGAGCTCTGGAGCAGAGGAAACTCAGAGTGATTTTCTTGCCTCCCTGATGGTTATCAGCCCTGTTTTTAGGGGCTGTGTATGCTAAGCATGCACTACCTACACACAGAGCATTTCCATCCTGCTTCTCTAATTGGTCTAATCATGCATTTCATTATTAAGGTAATTTCTAATGTCACACATTGCATTAGCCAAGTCCTCCAATTTATTTTCTTCCCCACTTTTCTCAGCTAATAAAGGAGAGCAAGAAAGAAGAGGAAAGAAATTCCCCCTGTTCACTTCTGCTAAAACTTAACCAAGCTCTGCCAGGCTTTTGAAGTTCACCCTTCCCAGAAGTAGGGCAACTTTATTTTATTTTTACTGCTGCTGCAGACTAGAAACAGCTTCTCTAGAGGTGGGTTTGTAGGGCATTGGGACACTCTTTTCCAGCTGAAGGGCTGTAGATGGGTGGCTGGGAAATGCCTCCATCCTCAGTAGCTCCCTGCAGCCCTGCCAGCTGGAGTCCCTGCCTTTCAGAGCCCATGGGAGATGGATGAGTGACTCAGCTGTCACTCAGCATCCAGGAAGGGGATCCTAAGCCACGGGGCTGATCATTTCCAGCTTGTAAATCCACTAGAAACACCTCCCTCGCCCTTCCTCTCCTCACCAACTCCACAGCTTACTTGGTTTTAAATGGATTTGCCTATTTCTTTGCTGTCAGCTGCTACTCGTCTGCTTCCAGCAGGACCTTAAATGAGCAGAGGACATTGTCCTGTTGGCTCAGTTCAATTAATCATTTCAGCTAATGGCTGCTTAATTTAGTTGGCAAAACATCAGCAACTACTCTGCTGTTCCAGACAAAACCAAATCCCTAGGGCACAGTATCGAGGCAGGGTGTTGGGGGAAAGGTGGGGCGCTGTGACCGGATCTGCCCCACTCTGGAATTGCTCCTGAAGCTCTTCCATACCCTTTTAGGTGACTCAAGTAACACAGGGACATGCTGTAAAGGCAGGAGCAGGTATTGTCATGATTGTCTCCTGGCACATGAGCATCATGTAAGCCCTGGCAGAGACCTGGAATCCTGAAAAGGGACACAGAAGAGCTTGGATTATTTGAATTCTTGTTTGTCTTCACTATGTAGCTCAGTTTGGAAACTGTTGAGATGCATGTTGTAGGGACATCAAAAAGATCTTTTTTGTTGCGTGGAAGAGGTTAAACTGAAGTTTAGAGAGAAAACTTTTGAGGGGTTGTTTTGTAAGGAAATTCAGAAAGATGAAATTAAGGTGGTTTAGTCTCAGAGCTTTTCTCTGAAGAGGGCCAGAAGAGGACAAGACCAGCACTTGTGAGCTCCCAGCCCAAATCCCTGCAGCTGCCCAGCAGCTCCCTGTGTGGCTGGGGTAACCCTTCTTTACCCTGAGCTTTTGGTGTGGTGCTGACAGCCAGGCATGAAAGAAAGCTGGAAAACAGCAACGTGCTCTCCTGTAATCTTGCTGTCCTGCTTGGGACACTTCACTCTGAGTGATAAGACCACATCAGTGATGATGGCATTCAGAATTGAGAGCAAACACCCACTATCTGCCTTTCTGTAGCTTCCTGGGGTTGGCTGCTCAGTTTCCTAATACCCTAAAGACCTCAGAGCCATTTAAACTACAGACACTGCTGTAAGGAACTCGATGCTAAACACGTTTTTGCCATCAATAGGAGCCTGTCTGACACCTCACAGCAAATAATAAAAGGGGTTTTGCCCATTCACACTGACCACAGGACTTACTGAACAGCAACTTAGTTAATTTGATGAAAAAAAGCTCCCAGTTTTTCAACTAAAGATAGAACTTGATAGATTTATTTAATAAACAGCTGACTTGGAAAATACAGGTGTCTCCAGAGTGTCATGGGTGATCCTGCACTGCCACTCAGGCTACCTCCCTCCTCTGTGGCCTTTGGTGCAAAAATCTTCCCAAATGCTAAATGTTGCCTAAAACCAGATAAATTTAGGAAGTCTGATTGACTGCTCTTTGCCACAGCATGACTGACAGCTTGCAGAAACTAGAGAGAGAATTAATGTGTTTAACAGTGCCACAATAATCACAATATATTTACATTTTTTCTGACACATTAGTCAAACATTTATCACTTCTTAAAATGCAGCTATGATACTTTGTCTAAACTGTCATGAGTCACAATGTAATTACATGGTAATCATATGGCAATTAATTTATATGATATTCATTTGAAACAGAGAAGAATTAGGCTTGTGATAGCGTGCAAAATTAACAGGCACACCAGACAAGGAATGAAAATCACGCCACTGCAAAAATAAAAGTAAGAAAATAAATCTTAAAATCAGTGTTTAAACAAATTGCTCCAAGCTTTCGAGAAAAGCTCGGAGACTAAACCACCTTAATTTCATCTTTCGGAATTTGTTTATGAAAAGAACCTCAAAACTTTTCTTTTTAAACTTCAGTTTAACCCCTTCCACCCAAAGAAAAGGACCTTTTTGATCTCCCTACAACACGCATCTTAACAGTTTCCAAACTGAGCTACATAGTGAAGACAAACAAAACACGAGGGCAACACACTAATTACAAGCTCTTCTGTGTCCCTTTTCAGGACTTCAGGTCTGCAGGTCGCTGCCAGGATTTTTACATGATTTTACATGATGCCCACGTGCCAAGAGACAATCATGGCAATACCAAGCACTCCCCCCTTCAGAGATCTCCAGCCCTGCAATCTCTTTCTCTAATCTATTAGATAACTGCAGATCAAAACTCAAAACTCAGGCACTGAGCTCTGGTCACCAAGCTGAACCCTCTGGTGATGGGAAACTCCCAGAGGAACAAGGTCTGAGAGAGGCAAAGATGGTTCAGTCACAAGTATAATATTCCCTCTGTCCAAAACCTAGGAGCAGGATGCCTGGGTGAAAAAGACACAAGCTAAAAAAACTAAGGGGTACCCTCCAAAAATGAAGTTCAGAACTTATGAAAGGTCTTGAACGGCAACATTTTAACAGCAGCAGAGAGTAAACAGTAAAAAAAGAAAAATATTTCACAGTGAAGAAAATTAAGATGCTGTATGTGGTAAATTATTCCATTTACAGCTTCCTTTTAAAAAGTCATACTAATTAATGACTTCAGCTAATCTCATTCTTATTCACAAGACAGACTGTATTTATTTTGCAAAGAAAATGTTTAAATGGAATAGCCTATTGAGAACTTCCTAACTCATCTTCAGCAGTTGTCTTGGGAAACAGCACTGTAGTCATATTTAATACATGCACTGTGTACAGCAACTTTGATGAAAAGGAGAATGAAATTATACAATTATTGCATTAATTATACATTATACACTTTTGTTCAGTGGCCCTTAGTGCTTTCCAGAATAGCTGGGTCACCTGGAGGAAAATCGCACTGCAAAGCTTTTCTCATCAACACTCCAAGCAGCTGGAAGAACAAAACCCAACAGTAACTTGAAAATAAGCCCCATATGGAGTAGATGAGGTGGGGTACAGGGGTCATGCAGTATCCCATTCCAAACAATCCCCCTATCCTGCTCTGGTCTTGGAAAATACTCAGTCATTCTGGCTCCTCACCTTGGGATACTTTTAAAACACATCTGGAACCACTGAGTTTTGTCCAGCAGTTTAAGGCAACCTGACAGAGTGCTGCCATAATTCCCCCAAACCCCTTATCCTCACCTCCTCTCATCCATCCATAACTCCTGGCCCAGGAGCTCCCACACACTGGGAAATGGGAAACACCATTTTGGTGGCCCCCTTCACTAGGGAGCTCCCTGTGCACCTGTGGTAACATCACCCTGCAGGAACATGGCCTCTCCCTGTCAGGGAGGTCAGGAAGGAGCGAATCCCAAACTACAGGACCCGTGTGCTGACACATGTCTGAGAGTCTGTAGGCATGGCCACCATGGCAAATGTGGTGGCAAGAACAGCACTGTCCCCACTCCTCTGACCCCCCAAGCCTGGTAGCCAGCAAGGCCACCTGCTGCTGGTCTCACCTTGGCAAAATCACCAAATGAGTCAGTCTGAATAAAAAAAAACAAACCTGTTTCTGAGGAAAGACCAAAGGAATGGTGGCTGGCATTGGTCTGGGAAGCTCCAGCCACAACCAGAGGATGGTGGAGGGGACACCAGATGTGGGAGGGGACACTGACAAAGATGCAGGAGAACCTGTGCAAAAGGGTTAAGCTGGGGGCTCACAGCTGCTTGGGGCCTTTCATATGTGTTGATTTATAACTTCTTGGTGTTTCAGTTGTGAAATGGGGCCCAAAACTACTCTGCCCATCCAACAGCACAGATCAGAGCCCATGTCGTTCAGGACAGAGATGACAAATGACACTTGACAGCATCCCATCACTTCTTATATATCACGACTTCATTGCCAGCTGTCATACTGCAGAGCCACTCTCAGGCTCCTCCCCTGAAGTATGGGGAAGAAAGTAGTTATTTCAAGCTCTTGATCCCATTTACTGGTGGCTTTTCTATTTGTGTAGCGTAAATACACCAAGGCTTAGGCAAATAATGAAAAAATAATAATGACCTAATTAATTCTCTGATTGATTTGATAAATGCTCACCAAACAGAGAGGAAAATGGAATCATAAATAATGTACTCTTCCTTTGATGGAAACAGTTTTGAACAAACTTGCACGTGGCTCAGTGTTTGCTGAGACAGCTCCAGTCTGTCCACAGGTACCATGCCTGCCAGGAGCTGCCAGCCTGAGCTCTCATGTGCTGTTGCTCCATCTGAGGGTTTAGGAGCAAGGTGGAGGGTGCATAAAGCAGCTGAGGCAAAGAGCTGTCCTCTTCCAGAGACACAAGACAGCCACTCCTTCACCCTCTCTGAGTGTGGCATGTGCACGTTAAGCTGCACCAAGCCTGTGTTTACAGGTGGGCAGAGAAAGGCTTCAGGTGGTTTGGCCTTTCCTAAAACCCAAAGTCCCACCTGGCTCGAGCTCCAACACAACAGGGAGCAGCTGTCCTAGGCAGGAGCTGGTACCCCTGCACAGCACCTCCTACCCAGCAGCCTCCCCAAACCCCAAAGCCTTCTCCAGGCTCTGGGGAAGATCCATCCTTCTATCCTTGGCATGCACTGTGCTCACAGGAGAGGCTTCAGCTGACCTCTGTGTTTGTTTCTGAGTGCCCTCCCTGCCTGCAGAGCTAGCCCAGACAGCTCTCACAGCACAGAGAAGTTTACTGCATAGAGAGCAGGCTGGGCAAGGCGTCAGCAAATAAATTATTTATCGTTTTATTGAGCGGGGTTAGCAGATCAATATGAAGAAACCCCCAAAAGCACTGAAATGCTTAGCAAGGCAAAATCCTTGCATCCACCAGGATCAGTCTTTGCAAGGACTGGATTCTTCTCTGGATTCTTCTGGAGAAGGGTTCCCAAAGCATATATGTATGTTTGTAGTCAAACCCTAACCCCAGTGCCCAGGTGTCACCAGTCCTTGGACTACAAGACAAGCACTTCCAAGATTTACCAGAACTATCTTATTCCTGCTTTATAGGCTTGAATCAGTTCTCACAGATGACTCCTGATGAAAAATGCCTTAGCACACTATAAATTCTGCCATCCCTTCTATGCCTGCTCCAGGCTCCTGTTAAAAATGGCAAAGACAACTAGTTGTACATATATAAATTATACTTTTATGGATAAAGCCAGTCAATATGAGAGATCAGATCCAGTTCAATTACTGCTTCCGTGACAGTAATGGGAAAAATACTCTACCATGATCTATTGTAAATCCAAGAGAAAAGGCTCCAGCAGGGACTGAGCAGTTCCTGGGCTAATTGTAACTAATTAAACAATGTAACAGCACCATTTACAATAATTTCAATGAAGTTCAATGATACACACATTTACAAATTTTATTGCAACTTCTGTGATCTTAATTTTGTTTCATTCATTACATTTTTTATGGAGACAAGAACTCTTTTCACTACAACAAAATCTGACCTGCATTTTTACAAATAACTTGTTCCATCAAATATTAACCCAGCAAAGTGAAGGCAGATTTGATAGAATGCCATGGAAAAATCCATCCTTATTAGTTTGGAGAAAGTTTTCAATGAATAAACATATCAGCACCGGGTGGGGGAGGGGGATCAATTTTTGGTTGACCAAAGCAAACTGCATATTAATCTTGAATGTGGCAAATAGCTCTGCCTAGGAAGGGGAAGGAAAAACACACTTGAAAAATCAAGGTGCTTATTGCTTTGAAGTTTATTAGAACACATTATTTAAAACAAATTAAGAACCAGGAGATGAACCAAAAAAAATTCAATTGTTGCAATGAAATGCTTTGCAGGACTTTCAGTTTGATGAGTTAAATAAAAAGACTCCTCACTTGGGGCAACCCCAATTGACTTTTCTAATTCTTTCCCAGTTCAGCTGAAGCATCAAGTATTTCTACAGCTCTGGCTTTTAGAGAAGTTTACTTCTCTTGGTAACAAATCCTCCTTTCCCACCTCGTTTTCCCAGGTGCTGAAATCTACTATTAGGTCTCTCATAAAACATCACTCACTACCTTTTTTGTCCCTATTGCAAAAGTTTTATCATTGACAGCAGGACAACACTCATGAAACATCCTTTTGGTGCCACCAAAACAGCACTCACACCCCAAGCTCCACTCCAGCTGACCAAGAGGAGATCCCACCACTGAGATGACAAAAAACCATGGGCAGCAGTGCTTGTGCTCATCTCTCCAGCATTTTTTTTTGTTTTTCCCCAAAGGTTCTGGGCCGGCCATCACCTCATTCTGGCCTCAGTGATAACTTTCAGTGAACAGAGCTCTGACAGGGGACAGCCCCCCGAGGCTCTGCGTGCATAAACAGCACATGTTTAAAGCTGAAATGGAATAATCCATTTAACTTGTACCAGGGGAATGGGATTCCCCATTCACTGCAATACCTGGCTGCTGTACAGTGCCTGTGTCTCAGCTGTCTGGCTACAATTTGCCATTGCTCCAACGGGAAAGAGATCTCCTGAGGAAGATTTGAAAATAAAAAAAATAACAAGGTGAAACCCCCTGAATGAAAACACGAGGAATTATGTAGGAATCTTTGGGGTGTGAAGGCTCTGGCTTCTTTTTTCCCTTGCCAAGGTCAGGATTAATACACGGGAAATGTAGGTTTCAAGTTTGGACTTGGATGTTTATTATTTCCTATCTATTCACAGACTCACGAGTCATGAGCTCCAACTAGCAAGTTAGAGAAATGAGGTAAAATGGAGAGCTTCTAACTNACTCACAAGTCATGAGCTCTAACTGGCAAGACAGAGAAATGAGGTAAAATGGAGAGCTTCTAACTCTTTCCAAGGTTATTTAAGCAATAATTACCCAATAATGACGTGACATCTATATAATTCATACTTTTGACCCAATAATGACCACCCAAGCCCCACAGTGCAGACCTTTTTCACCCAATTGCAGAAAACCACCCAAGCCCATGAAGAGGAAGTGAAGAAGAAGGACTTAGACAACACCCAAGACCCTCCATCTTGACTCACATGCATTACTATATACTAAAACCCCAAAATCTAAGTTTCCAGAATTCCAACACAGGGGTAAAGATGATTATGCACCACCCAACATTTCTAGGATGGAACTCTGCCAGGCACTGGGAAGAGAAGGAGCAGAGGTCTTAGGATGAAACAACCACGTGCTAAAGGTGAATAGGTGGCTAGGGTGAAAGACAGAACAAGCTGAGGACACCTGGACTCCAGCACAGACAGGAGCAAAGCTGCCTGTTAAGCATATGAGGTTTGCTGGGATCCCTGGGGGAAGTGTCTGCTTGGCCATCATTTCACACAAACCCATGGAGTGATCCAGCAAACGCTCTTTGGCAGAGGGCAAACAGGTTTCACACTGACAGCCCAGTACAAAGGGTCGTGGTTTGCCCCTCCCTCCTTGTGTCCTACCCGTCCTCCTGTTCCTCCTACCAGCCTTGCTCCACAGCCTGCCTGGTTTATTGCCTCTCTTTGAAGACGGCAAATCTCTGGGGAAGCATATCAGGAACAAATCACAATCAGTCTTCATAAAAAATAACAACAATAAAGGAAAAAATTGTGGCTGCCCGCAACAGCTACTGTTACCTCCGTCGGCTGCTCTCCTGATCGTGCAGAGAAAGCCAGAAAAATGAGGAGACATGGAAGAGAAGGAAGGAGAACCTCAGAAACAATAATAGGCTGTGAATCGGAAATTTGAACAACAGCCTTTTGTTTTTTTTTCCTCCTGGTAATATTGTTCCAAGCAGCATGGGCTTGTAAAAGTCTAATCACTTCCCATCTGGCTCATCAATCACACGAGGGAGCCTGTCCCTTGCACAACAGACCGAGCCTCAAATTGGCTCCCACCAATAATAAAAGATAGTGGAGAAGGACAATCCCTTCAGAGGATTGTTTAATAAATCACGTTTAGACAGGGAACACAAGAGAAATGGGAAAGTCTTAGAAGACCAGGGCCATTCGGTCCCACACGGCTTACATTATTGATACCCGCTTGCTACGACCAATACTCCTTAGTGAATTTCCATATTTTGATTCTTGTTATTCAACATCATCCAAAATTAAACATGAAACTTTAAATATTTAAAACCAGGCCAAGGTAGTAATTGGAGCTGATGGAAATTGCACGCTGGCACTATTCCTGCTGCGCGTGCTTGCCTGGCTGCAAAAATGCCAGAGACGCACGGTTGCTTCTCCTCTATTTTCAGCAGTTGCTGACATTTTACTGTAATTTATTCTCATTTTATCCTCTCCTTCTTAAAAATAACAACAACAGTACTGTCCTAATAATAAACCAACAGCTCTGACATCCAAAAGACCTTTTGGCAGAGGACTGTTTCTGCCAGCAAAGGGTGCCCAAGCTCAGCGCACACAGATGTCTTGAGGAGCACATCCCGCCTTTTAGTCATACATTTTCCTTTCAGTAGCCTTTCCTTTCCAATGCAGGGGCACAACTGTCAGCCACCAGCAAGATCCCATTCCAGCCTGTATGCGGTGCGTTTTTTGATGGCCTCCTCCTCCACTTTCATCTGTCAGAGGCACTAAAGACTCCCACAAGCCATAAAGTGTTTCTGACATTCATGGCTTTTAGATCCTGGGTTTCAAAGAACTGCTGAAGGTTATGTTGATTAAGCCCAAAGACATATTTCTAGAAAGCTGTAGCTTAAATAAAAAAGGTGTTTTGCTGTCACAGCCATCAGCCAGAACTGTTGCTGAACCAGAGCATATGGGAGACGAAAGCCATCGGAGAAACGTGTGATGTTCCAGGCTGCTAAGATTTGTTCTCTCCAGCAGAGATCAGAGGCAGTGGAAAAGCAGAGGAGGCATTTAGCTCAATTAAAAAATAAACAAATAAAAAACAAAGCCTTGTATTGAGTCAAATGATGGCCGATTACCTGCCAGTTATGTGAGGGGTAAGAAAAGTCATTGCCTCTTAAGAGTGCTATCAGACAAGAGTCCTTTTTGTTTCCTGAGAGCCCCAGAGGGGCACTCTGAGATGCCTCTGGAGGATAGAGCTGGAGATGTTTATTTAAGGGAAACAAGAGAAACCTTCACTGGGAGCTTTCCTGAAGCCAAGATGAAGGCTGGGCTCCTTTTGCTTCTGAGAAGTCCCTGCTAACCACACACAATGGGATTCATGCTTCTGGCAAATTACCATCCAGTGGATGCTGTCTGCAGCAGATCTGATAAACATTTGCATCCACTATGAATTCATGCCATGATGGAGCATTAAAATTTCATGGGAGAAAAAGAAAAATTGAAAATTGCTTAAGGAGCCGTTGGGTTTAGGCTTCTCAGAGTTGCAGGGATAGTTCAGTCAGCAGACATTGTAAAACCACCAGTTGCTTCACCCAGACAAATTTCAGCCCTTATTAGAAGTAAAAGGATATTTAATTTCCTTCCAGAAGGAACAGCCCAACATGTTGGGTATAGCAGGGGCTTTAAGCAACAACTGAAACTTTAAAAGAAAACCATGACGAGGCCTCACAATCTGAAGGCGCATTTGGAGAAAGGTGACCTTTTACCAGAGAAGCTGAGGTGCAGAAACCCAACCAAAATGATTTCTTTTTAAACTGAAATCTCAGGGAGTAGGTGAACTCTATTCAAAGCCATTTAAATAAATAGGATTTTTATAACTCCTGGCTGCAGGCTTGGCTGGCTCCAACGGGTTTGTGCACGTGTGTGCAGATTACCTTATTCGAAATGCTTCCCTTTCAGGGCTGATATTTTCAAATTCATCTTGTTAGATCGAGCTGAGGACACCAGCCCTGAGACTACTGAGCACTGCGAGGTCTCTTGGGAGCCAGCTGCTCCATACCTCCCAACACAGGGGTGTATATAACCCTGCTTGCAGTGCTCCCCTCTCCCACTGCTCCGCCTGCAGAGAGGCAGAAAGCTTCCAAATGCTTCCAAAAGTTTCCAAATGCTACCTGAAAAATCCTCTTTTTCAGAAAACAAAGATGGGTGTGTGGTTCACTCCTCCCTAGTGGCACAGAAGCACACTGGGGAACTTCCCAGTGATAACCACCATGTGACACCTGCATCCCTGTGATCCACAGGGGAAAAGCACGATAATTAATTACCTCTTCTATTAAATAAATACTACACCTTTTGGGCAAACACCAGGCTCACAAAGCCAAAGCAAAAGCAGTATTTTAACGTTTTACCAGCATTTGCTTGGTGAATACTTGCAGCTAGCTCTATCTAGCCACCAGAACAAGCTGAATCGATGTCCAGGCAGGGGATGGCAGGGCTGCTGTGAAAGATGCCAACACATCCACGCTGGTATAGATTTACACGTGCTGGACCTACTCTGCCCAAGGAAATACTGGCTTGCCTACTAGGAATACCTCTAGCTATGCCAATATTCCATGATTTTGGGACTTTGCTGTTTCTTAGCATAGTCCAGGCATGTGCCGGCCAAGCAAGCTCCGTATTGATTTGCAAGGTGAGGGGTCTGCATTGCAAATGAAGCAAAAGTTCTCAATTTCACTGAGAAACTTTTGCTTAAAAGGCCAGTTTTAACAGTTTCAGCTCCTGTTCTTCTCTGCCAAGGACAGAATGAATAACACAGGAAAGGAAGATGCTGAGTTCAGACTTGGAATGTTTATTATCTCTTATCTATTTACAGGCTCACAAGCTGTGAGCTTAACTAGCAAGCTAGGGAAAGAGGTAAAATGGAGAGCTTCTAACTCTTTCCAAGGTCTTTAAGTGATAATTACCCAGTAACAAGGTGACAACTATATTATTTATGTTTTTGACCCAATAATGAGCACCTAAGGCAGACCTTTATCACCCAACTACAGAAAACCACCTAAACCCATGAAGAAGGAAGAAGGTGAAGAAGAAGGACTTAGACAACACCCAAAATCCTCCATCTTGACTCATACGTATTACTATACACTAAACCCCCAAATTCTAATTTTCCAGGACTCCACCAGCCAATAACATCAAGTAAAAGTCTACATGAAAGCACTTGCTTTGCAAGGACTGATCTCCTTGCACACAATATGCAATGCTTCCCAACAGGCTGTGAGCAGATGTATTTGACTATACATTTGATCACTTTGAGTGATTAGGGTGTCCCCCAATCAGGGACACTTGCAGGAAGTGCAAGAAATAAATGCCCTTTTAGGCACAGTTTATTCTTATATATGCATTGTTCTGCTAAAATAACTCCTAATGAAATGGGCACTACTGGCTGCAGGAATGAATGAATACTCACTCCCTGGTGATGGGTATTTATGTGCAGGGACAGAGGGTCTGTAATACAAGATCTATCCTTAACGCCTGAACCCGTTTTATCTTCATTTCACATGATACAAGTGAACTGAGTGTTGTTTTGGGACGTAATTGATCTGTAGCTGAAACAAATCAGCTCTGCAGCTCCGTGAGGAGATGAAATAGTGGATAATCTGCAGTCTAAAACCAGCTGTTCTGCTGAGATCAAATTATTGCTCTGGCACTGAAATGATGAGCTGACAAGGGAGCATGTTCCAGCACCTGCCGTCATTACTGGGCACCGCTGCCGTGACCCCCGGCCACGCTGCTGCTGCTAGGCACCAGAGATAATTGACAGCACAGGGGGGTCAGCTCCCACTTCCTAAACTGATGGACCTCACCTGGCCTCAATTCTGATTGTCAGCATATTCAAGGAAAAAAAAAACCAGTAAGAGGAGGAGGGCAAGGAGGACGCCCAGCGCCAGTTGGAGAGCTGGGACTGCAACCAGCAGCAGCAAAACGTTGTAGGTCGAAGCTGAGCAGCTGTCCCCACTCTCTAGGGTGGTTATAACACACCATAAATACCTGCAAACATAATACATAAATACTTAAAAGTATTTAATACTGCAATACATAAATACTGCAAAGATTTTCACCAGATTTCTCCCTGCTTGTGTATCGCTCACACTTATTTGGAGCTGAAGTTCGTGGCATCCCTTCCTGCAGTGCCCTTGCACAGGGATCCAGGCATTTAATACTGTTTTAACACATTGCCCTGTATTAGGCAAGGTATCATGCGCTCACAAAAACGTCACATGAATGGGACAGAAATGCAGGGAGGTCACAGGCTTGCAGTTGCCTTTTCTTTTTCCCTCGTCAACTTCTGTGCTTCCCTGATATTCATGGTGGATTTTATTTTCTTAGGCCTTCACTCTGCACCGTAGTTTTAAGGGTGAACTGTCATTACCATTCCTGGGGTATGTATTATGCCAGGGAGGTTTTTTTGGTTTACAGAATTTAAGTCAACCCTGTTGCACATCTCAAGATCTCCTGTCTGGAGACGGCAAAGTACAGATATGACCAGCATCACCACTGTTATCCTGAATTAGACACTAATTTGTAATACTGTACAGCTTTTTTGCTGGCACTTTAGGATCTGAGTCAATCCCAAAACATCAGAATCAGAAATAAGTGAACGTCCCAAAACATAAGAAATCAGAGTAAGTGGTGACATCAGGGTCTGGCCACCACTCAAGCTCTTGGACTGCTTGGCTATGAATCTCTCTTTTACCATATTCAAACTGAACAGCATTTACTTTGAGGGTTTCAGCTCCATGTTGTGCTTATTAAGGTTGTTTTCTTAAAGCATGAGCATAAACTCTCTCACAAAATGTATTTTTGCCACAACCACTCTCCAGTGAGCAACATGAAGCTATCAGTATTATTTTTCCTGCACAAAACAAGCGCGGGTTTGTCAAAATCAGCGTGATATTTCTGCCTTGCCTTTTGACATTTTCAGGTTTATTATGTTCAGACGTTACCTCAAAGCACTTCACTCTTCCTCTCTGGAAGGACTAATGACCACCAAAGGGGGAAAAGAAACACTGCATGCCACTCAGTACAGCAGGCAGACTCTATTACCCTTTGAGTTAACTTCAAACCTTGAGAACCAGTGGATGAGACGGGTTGTGCTTCCCCTGTGGAAGTCCTGCCTTGAACTAGGACTGGACCCTTGACTTTTTAACCAAACCTTCCCCATTCCACCTTCCTGTGATGATGTATGACCCCAGGCACATCTCCCCTGAGAAGTCAGTGGTGCCTGCTTTCATACCCTGCAGGATTCACCACTCAGAACCAGCTCATGTGTGGTTAACAGAGATATTCCCGCTGGCTGCTTGTTGGGTTGGAAAAACCCATCCTCAATCCCCCAGTCCGCGAAGACACATCTTCTATCCCACCCTGGCCAGCTCCAGTCCCTCCTCAGACCAGCCCCACAACAATAAAGCAGCTTTCACTAGCACACATCCAAGAGAATGCTCCCCTGGCAGGCTATTTTTGAGGAGGATGCTCAGGAAGGCCAACTTGTCCCTCTGCCCCAGCCTTCTTGGGCACCCAGGCAGGATCTCTGCATGACTGTGGGGCTGTAATTTGTAATTAGTGGCCAGGTTTGGTGATAAAATTCTGGGTGAGGCCAGCATGTTATGAGCCCCACAAAGGTGTATCAAGCTCTGAGGGTTGACCAGCAACCTCCCAGAAATGGCTTAAT
>VXBB01008346.1:0-13979 GCA_013399915.1 Illadopsis cleaveri
CCTGAATGACTCACAACTGCCTATTAACTTTACTGCCAATGTATCCCACAGAGTGACAAGTTAGTGATCTGCTTTGCCAAGTTGACGATCAGTTGATCAATTGCACTTATCAGATTAGGCTTAACATTTCTTTGATATTAAATACCAGTTTTACTAACCAGCAGAGGAAAAGTTAACCATACTTTCATTCCCGTTGGAAATGTCCTTAAATTAATATCATTATCCCAAAGGGAATGTAAAACTTAAAAGACATGTCATTACTGCAAAATATCAGACTCAGAATATGCAATTGGATTTTAAAATGTACAGCAAGCACCTTGTAATTCCTAACATATTTCTTGATGGGACTAGCTACAAGCTAAAGTTATACAAGCATATTGAACAGGAAATAGGTGATCAGAAATAATTTCTCAGCAAATCAAATCAATACAAATTTGCCTTGTAAATAAAAGTAATATTATGATGTTACTTCCAATGAAAATGGAAGAGAAAGAGGAAGAAGAGGAAGAGGGAAAAGAACAACAAGGACTTGTGGGAAAGCTGAACTATTCCTGCTACTTAAAATTCACATTTCTGTTTGCCTTAACTGGTATCTTGCGATAAGTGTTGAAAACCATTGCAATAGTATGCTATTAAATAAAGTCACTTCTTGTTAAATAAAGGGTAAACATAGATTATGCCTACAGTTTTAGTTGGCGAGATTACTAGTGTTTTCTGAGTAATTATTACAAAAACCCTTTCAATTGTTTATTCTGGAGGGGAAAAAAACTATGACTGTGCATTTACTAAAACTAACCAGTTCATTAGGATCCTTGAAAACCTCAGAGGAAAGAAATAAATTAATTCTTTCCTCGGATTCCATGTCACGTTAGAATCCTCGAAATAATTTGAAACTATTAACTCTTTACTTTCTATTTAAACGTGTTGTCTAAATGAAGCTTTAAAACAATCAGCAGGATGAAGCACTAATAAACTGGGGAAAATTATTTGAATAACGTGGATTATTAAATTCTGAGGCATTACTGGATCAGCTGGATCCAATTTAATCCCAGAAACATCCTTCCAGGTCTGTGAAACTTCAATTTTATCCATGATCTCGGGGTTTTTTCAAGTTTGCTTAGTACATTCGCATGATCACAACTTCCTTCCCTCTTTTTCTGACTATAAAAGGGTGAGACTATTACAGTGGTCTGGCTGGCTGCCTGTATTGTTGGCTCAATTAGCCCCAGCACCGAAACAGTTATGTGGATTTTTGGTCGACGGAGAGTGTTAGCGTGTTGATGGCGGTGGAAGAAGGAGGGACTCTTCCGTGGTTTAGCAGCGAGGGATTTATTGGGGGGCCCTGGAGTGGGGTCCTTCCCTCAGCAGCTTCTGCCTCGTGGAAAAAGACCTCGACCCTTGGGGAACAATAGCTTTTAAGGGGGAATTCAAACATAGGAATGTTTATAATTACAAACCAATAGGAAAATCTCNACATGAGACCACTTCCATTTCATTCTTCAATAGCTATCTACATTACTTTACATAAAAAGACCATTAATTTTGAAAAGTTACATCCTGATTAAGATGTAAAGACTACAGAAACTGTAAAGTCCATTTTCATATCACTCTAGTGCAGATTAAGTCAGCAATTCCCAAGATTGCAGAAAATACTGATTTTGCAACTTTTTCAACCCAAAACCTTTTCAATGAAAATTAGTATCTTTAGGGATGACATACTAACTTCTCCAAATGTGATAATATTGTCCTGAGTGGGAATGAAATACTGTATTTGTAGTTTGTGAAAAGTTTTGAGATCAAGCTTGCAAAACATAGGAAATTCTTTCCAATGATGTGCATGTTTAACTTTTGCTATAGACACAGTAGTTTGCAGTAACTGGTCATTTTCTAAGAGAACTGACTCTTACCCTATTATTGAAAATGGTGGTGCTTTTAAACTCTCAATAAGTCAGGAATATCATATTTTTGCCGTGCCTGTGTGAGAGAGTAGTCTTATTTCCTACCTGCATACATGCCTGCATTTTGAAAGTCACTTGTTTTTCTCAAAAATTATTAATCAAACTAATTTGAAAATATGCCTCAGAAGTTTTATTCTTAATTATATATGTTATGCATATACCTGGTTTTATAAAAATATAGGGTGAGAAATCATATGTCATAGTTTTTCCTATATCTCAACTACTTTGGCTCTTTGACCTTTTATCAGATATTTCTCACTGAAATCCTTTAATCATAGGAAATAACTCCAGGTACCAGTACAGGCGGGGGGCTCACCTGCAGGAAAACTGCTTTGCAGAGAAGGACGTGGAAGTCCTGGTGGACAACAAGTGTCCATGAGCCAGCATTCTATGCCTTCATCAAGAACTCTGTTAAGGCATCACAGCCAACAAGTGTTTCTAAAGGACTTTTAAATGAAGAATAGCTAGTGAGATGGGTGGCTTGATTGCTCCTAGGTTCCAAACAGGGATCTAGATAATTAAAATGTAATTTTCCTTCCTGCGAAATTAAAGGGTTCTTCATAGTTCTGATGTAGTCAAAAGGGTTATTTTGTGAAAATAAACCTTGTTGTTCTGTGGGTCTTCTCTTAGGACTGGGTCTGGCCTGGACTGCAGGACACCCCTGCAGTGCCTCTGGCCCCAGCTGCAGCCTGCCTGCAGGTTGAGATGAGAGCTGGATGACAGCCATGAAAGGAGGGAGCTGCACGGGGGAAACCAGGGTCACACAAAACTGAGACAAAACAACCATAGGTAAGAGAAACTTCAGAACAGAAATAGCTTAAATATTCATGGCATGTGAATAGCAATAATGGGCTCTACATCCACAGAAAGGAAAAAGAACCCAAAAGTATTGAAGATGTGACAAAAGGAACTACAAAATTACAACTGCAGTCTTTTTTAAGGTGACAAGGCATATTCAGGGTATTTATTTACTTTTAAAAATATATTGGTAATGAGGAATTTCTGATTCTTTCAGAATACATTTAGAAAGATGAGTTAAATTAACTACAAAAAAATCCTTACAGATACAGATCTGAACATAGAAAACAAGCCTTTACCTAAACAAATTCTGACATTTACCAACTCTACTATAATAAATTGACTAAGGGAAAGCATATACTTTGCTAAGAAAACATACCGCCCTTGTTTTTTCTTAATCATACCTGACATCCTCCCTGCCAAGATATATTTTTCTACTACAGTGCAAATATCCCATCCAACAGAGATCAATTTTTGCCAAGTTAATACTTGCATGATGGGTAGAAAAATACAAACAGACGTTTTGCAATAATAAGCCAGGCATATGCAAGAAGAATGCAATTCTTTTCTTTAAAATTAGCATTGGCTAACTTGAGTATTTTCTCCCTGAATGTACGTCATCATTCCCATTTCTTCCAAACATGGACTCTTTTTCTGTCTTGTTAATTCAATATATTTAATTGTAAGTAGTTAGCATGTGGTGAACTAAAATATTGCTCAAGCTTTTGAATATTGCTTTGAGTTGTATTTGGATGGGTAGGAACTTGGACCAAAACTGAGATTCTATTTTGTGCTAAAACATACCATGGCTTCATGGATCAGACTGAGTCATTCAAATATCACATTTTATTCACACAAAACCATGGAAGTGCTAACCATAAATATTCACAAAATGCTTTCTAATTTAAATATTTCACAAAAAAAAAATCTTTTCTGTCAAAACTCAAACATTTCCAGAAGGTCATAGTTAACAGCTCCAGATTTACATATTTTTAAAATGACTGCAAGATCCATTGAGAATACAGAATTATACTTACTTTTTAGTAGTTGTCGTCCTTTTTTTCATACTGCTGTTCATAAGAAGGTGACATATATTTAGTCCCACATACAAAATCCCAAAATAGTCACATTTTTTTGTGAAAGATTCAGATGAAAAATACATCTTGAAAAGGGAATATTGACAATCTTGGTCATGCAAGCCTCAGATGTAAGTTTTGCTTCAGCTCTAAACTATCATTCTCTCTCTCTGTTCAAAATGGAAAGGTGCAGAATGGGAATTTCTTCACCAGGTTCTGACCAGGAACTGTATGATCTTCTGATCTTCTGGTACATAAAGTACCTGTACCATGACACTGATCGAAGTCCTAGTTCAACCTCTAGAGATAACCCCTTTTTCTCCAACTGCAACTGGTGGTCAGCATTCTTCTACAGGTTTGGGCATGTTTTAATTCTCTGCAGACGACCACACCACCATTTGCAGTACTGAAATATTGCCTTCTGAACAATTTTGTATGAAAGAGTAAGCAAGGAGAATTGTCCCCAAATTTGAAAAAGTTCTTAAAGGACTTCTGTTCTCTCATTTAGTGGAATGAAAAAACACCTTACTGTAGGCTTCTTAAAATATATTATAACATTATTTTCTGATTCTGCGCACTATTCATGCTAAATGAATTCTATGCCATATAAAAGAGTTTTAGTGCTGCTACAATTTTCCAGTTGATGCACATAGATTGTAAACTTGACATGCTTGGTTTGGAATACTTCTTATACACCAGACACAACTCATGAATATTAGAGATTACAGTTTTAGAAATAAATCCCTACATGTGTGCTATTTACCCTACACTAGTGTGATTTCCTGATCTATATTCTCTAGCTAAACTTAGAAATACAGTTTTCATATTTAACTTCTAAAATGTAGATCTTCAATGTTTGGTCTTGAAATTAAACAGTAATAGACATCCCCACATTCCTAAATCTCAACTCAAAAATGGTACGTTCAGATTCTGTCTTGTTAACAAGCTCAGCTGCAATTAATCAGAAGAAGAAACAAGTTAGTGGCTGAATAAGATTTAAAAAATCCATTTAAGTAATAAAACTATGTCTACCTATGTCTTCACATCCAATTCTGATCATCTGGAACCAATCCTGTGCAATGTGCTCTAGAGTGATATGTTTGAGCAGGAAAGTTGGATGAGATGGTCCCTTCCAAACTTAGATATCGTGTAATTCTGTGATTATGAAGACTGCCTGAATAAATATAGGCACAGGCAAAAAAGTAATTATTAGAAGATGGGAATAAAGACACTTTAAAAGAGCAAGTTCTTTTTTAAAAAGTGGCAGAAAATGACCATTTTTTGCATATGAGACCCAGTATTAGATGCCATTTCCGTATCAGGTATCTCAGCATTTCACAAAAGTAATTCCACCCTAAGAAATACATAAGCAGTTGTCAAAGCTCCTCCTAAAAAAAACAACTTGTAATCAGAGAATCAAGTATAACAAACACCCTGGAAAGGAGAGATGATGAAGTAAAAAGCAATTGAAAAAAACCAGAAAATTTGCAAATGGAGTGAGTACAAGCAAATGCACTGAGATGAAAGGAGGTACAGCAAAAAGGACCGAAACTCGCCGAAATTATCCCCATTGAAATGCCAAAATCGGGGAAGAGAGTGACACAAAGAGACAAGAGAAGAAATGGAAGAAATGAAATACTAAAAAAAAAAGAGAAACTTCAGAAAGCAGGTGAAAATAATAAAAGCCAACGGGATGACACAAAGTGCAGGGAAATAGACCGAAGCTTGCTCAACTGATCCCCATTGAAATTGCAAGATTTCATTTCCTCTCCTGAGAGGAAAAATTAAATTTACTCTAAATCTATATTAGATTATCTCCATGCAGATCACCTTTTTTTTTTCCCCTCTCTTTGTATTAATTTATTTTTCCACTTTAACTTAAGGAAAAGGAAACTTTTGCACATAATGGCACAGTCAACCTCTGCTGGAAGGTTACCTTGTACTGCACTATTCCCCAAATACTCATTTACCATGTCAAGTTTTCTGCCAACTAAAGTATATATACTCTAATTTATTTGTACTTAACAGTATGCTTCACACTGATAGACAGCTAGTTGAGAAATATAGAGGTGTTGTGAAGAAAAAGTTGAGAACTTCTTTTCTATTGGTCAGGGAGTTAAAAATTATACATCCATACATAAATAACAATTTTGCCTTTTAGTTTAGTAAGCGGACATGGTTTATAACTCATTTGGTTTGCAGTATAAATTTTCAGGTTACAGCAACAAGTCTAAAATTTCTAAGAAGATTGCTGTGATTACAGAAAGGCTTCAGGAAGACAGAAAGAATATAATATTTTCCTCTCCCTGTGAAACATGGAGGAATGGAAAGGTTTGAAACAAAACAACCAAATGTCAAGCTTTCAGGTTCTGATTTCTTATGTTACATCCCAAAGTTAAAAATCCCCAAAAACCAACAAACAATAAACAAGCCCTGTTAAAGGAAAACTTAAATAATGTCTTATTTTTTCCCCTTTATACACATAAAGAGCTTTGTCTGGAAACTGTTAAATGTCTTTCATAACCATTCACATATTTTGTCCAATATATTTACTTGGATCCAAGATGAAGAGGATTGATTTTCAAAACATTGAATATAGGGTTTTATTGTAAATCAGACTATTTATTTATACTTGGAAATATCTTTCATGTTGGTATGGATATCTGTATGGGTTATGGTTGCATATTTATCACTACTACCTTATAAAACACTTATTTAATTTACGTTTCAAATATATATCATAAATATCCTTTCTAATCCAAAAGAGCAGTGTAAGTTTATCTTGCAGAAGAAATCTTTGTTATTAGAGGGATGACTTTTTTATAGTACCAAAATTATTTTGAATTCATCACTGTTTGTTGTACTGAGCAATTTATAATTATCTCCCTATTTCATTTCAAAAGCAATTAGATTTTATCCCACTGTGTAATTAAAAAAAAAAAAAGCAAGTTTCAATTACTTATTTATTCAGGGGGAGAAAACATCTGGGAAGTATGTAAAGCAACTTGAAATCATTTTACTTATTATCTCTCTTGGTGGAGTCTGCCATTTTAGAATATATTTATCAGGTATTAATATTAGTTTAGGTGCTCATCCTATAAACACTGATCTAGATAAAGAATTCCATGTTCTGGGTCATAAGGGTAAAGATTGAGAGAGGGAAAACAAGAAAAATAATAATTATTGAGGTTTATAACCAGAAAATTATACTTAGTAGTGTGATTCAGTTTACAATTTTTATAAATTATTTAAAAGCTATGCTAACAGGAAAGTATGTGAGTTGAGTTATAAGAGCAACTCAAGTGCTGTTTCTTAGTATAACAGTGAGGATAACATAGAAATAAATTCAGGACACTCTGAAAATGTACAGCTGAGGAAGATCAGTAGATGCAAAAAAGAAGTGTGGGCCATTTCCCTGCTCTATGTTGAAGGCGGCAATGCAGAATATCATAAAATGAGGACAAACAGGTAAAAAGTTGGCCATGATAGAAAGACAGAAATATGACATCTCTCATGTCACTTCCTCAAAGCAATCAGTCCACTGGAGAGAGTTAATTCATAGAAGTTTGTGCTGTATATATAAATTTCCTCTATCATGTGCAAGAAGAAAAAGGTATATCTCAGCATCAATATCAAATATCCACAAAACTCAAAAAGGACTCTCCTATAAGCAGCACAGACTTAAATTATTTGGAGAAAATGGAGAGGATGGTGAACCATAAATCCTGGTGTTTGGAATAGCACCTTCAGATGGATCGTAGAACTTCTGGAAGTTCTCCATTACAAGTGGTGAAGTGCTTTTCTAATTAATAGTTTGGTCCTTACCAACTCATCTGGAAAAAAGAGGCTTGAGGTCCCTCCTCTTACAGTGCTGCAGTACATTTAACTCAGTACTTTATGTAACAGATGAGTTGACCCAGGGGCTTACCAGCTTCATCCATCTCTAATCCAGCTCCACAGAGGCAAATGTCCAAACAAGATCTTCCCCTACTTCTCAAATATGGAGTCAGTATGAAAACAGGAGGCAGTGAAACCTTGGTGCCCAGACCTTGTCTCCTTTTCTGCAGCAGAGTCTTCCTCCCTTTGGTCATTCTTCAAGTTGGAAAACGAGGAGACCTTGAACAAATTTGGAAGTGGGCCCAGTCCAGAAAAAGGGTAAACAACTCTTTCTTTTCCCCTGCTTGTTTAGTGAGTGTTTGTCTTGATGTCATGTCTGGCAGACTCAAGAAAAGCCAGCAGCTTGGCAATGGAGATACTAAGCACCGATTCAAGATGTTTTCTGATAGTACCCTGGACTTTATTAAGCTAGATATCCATTACCAGTGACAGCTTGAAACATATTTCAGGATATGCTTGGAGCACTAAGAGTGTTCCAGGAAAATGTTAACTGAGATGCCATTACCTAACCTGGACCTAGACTGACTATGACTGCCAACAAGCTGAGCTATGATGTGAAGCTCCAAAGCCTCACACTGTAGATTTTTGGCAGTTAAACCTTGCTTGCAACAAAATTGGACTGTTTTGTTAAACTTAATTTGTAAGAAGTACTGTTTTTACTCCAGTTCCCTTGGGAGCAGGTTAGCAATTTAGGCTGGAACCCACCGCAGGAGGTATCATTTACCCACCTACTAAAGGGGTCTTTAAAGTACAGGGGGTTAGAGTATTTCCTTCTCCTTCACTAGGCCATTCAGAACCTTAAACTTATGGGAAGACTTTAGACCACACTGATATAAAGTTCAAAACAGATAACTTGACGGGTTCGAGGGGGGAAAAGGTTTTTTTTTCTCCATGCAAGAAGTATGACCAGGAGTCTTGGCTTTTGTGGCTGAGAAACTTGTTTGCATTATTGAAAACCTCTAGTCAATCATATAAATGTCTATTAATTTAAAATTCTATCCCTAGGTTGTATCTACTTTCAGTCTAACTCCAAATTCCTTGGGCTATCAGATGCATTTCACTAGGAGAAGCAGAAGTTTCGAAAGTATTAATTCAGTCTCCAGAGATTCACAGACCTTCTAAACATTCTTCAACCTAGCAACAGACAGGCAATCCAGAAGTGGAACAGGGTCTTTCAGAGAAAGTCGGTGTGACAGGTAGGATCATGGCACAACAGATGCCCTTATAATTACTAAGACACTTGTAAGTTTTCTTTAGTAACTATTACACCAGGAAGAGTTTAAGGGAACTCTTTGAAAGAGGCATGAACATTTGTAAAAACTTTTTTCGTTTGTTTTTAAATAAGAAAATGTCATGGCAAATCTGCAAATGATCTTCTATCGTGCTTAGGAAGCAAAAACTGAAGCAGGTAATTGACTATTTCATCCATCCCCTAATAGCTTAACTCTTCTTTAATTGCACCAGCTGATTTACTTAAAAAAACTCTCAACCTGCGGTCAAGCCCAAACTAAATCTTCATGCATGAAATTCAAAGGCTTAAAAGTAGGACTAAAACAGATGTGATTGAAGGCATCATGATTTGAAAACAGCCAAGGTGTTATTGGTTTAATAAAAATGAACACTGAATAACATCCAGAAAATTTTACAAGAATTTGAATGAACAGAATTAAGGATAATATTGTGAGTATGCTAAAAGTGAAAAAGTACTTGTGATATAAAACAAGTTAAGGGAGAAATTTTAAAAATCAAGACAAGGGCTTAATTTTTATGTTTCTTGTTTTTCAGCCAGGTACCCATGAAGGTCACCCTCCTCTGACGCAGCTGGGCAGAGGAGAGAAAAAAAAAAAAATGAACAAAGGATTCATGAGCTGAGATAAAGACCGGTAGAAAACACTCCAGGGGCAAAACAGGCTCAACTTAAAGGTACAAAGTGAATTCATTACTAAGAGTAAGAGGAGGATAATGAGAAGTAAAATAAGCCCTTAAAACATCTTTTTTCCCCCAGCCCCTCCCTTCTTCCCACTGACAGCACAGGGTGACAGGATGTGGGGGTTTTGGTCAGTTTTTGGTTTTCATCACCTGAAGATTTTCTGTTGCTGCTAAGGCAGAGGAGTCTTTCCCCTGCTGTGCTGTGGGGTTCCTTCCCACAGGAGACAGCTCTCCACTTCTCCAACATGGGTCCACTGTCACAAGCAGCAGTCCTACCAGAACTGCTGCAACATGAGTTGCACAGAGTCCTCCCAAAACTGCTGTTGTGTGGGTCTCTCTTTCCACAGGGTGCAATTCTCCAAGAACAGGCTACTCCAGCCTTGGAAGCAAGGGCCCCTTCTCTCCACTGGGGCTCCCACAGGATCACAGGCTCCTCCAGGCACCCACCTGCTCTAGCATGGGCACCTCCCTTACGGGCTCTGGCTGGATCTCTGCATCCCCCGTGGATCCCCATGGGCTGTGGGTGGATCTCTACATCCCCCGTGGACCCCCACGGGCTGCAGAGGCACAGTTGCCTCACCATGGTCTCACCACAGCCTGCAGAGGAATCTCAGCTCTGGCACCCAGAGCACCTCCTGCCTCTCCTTCTCCACCGACCTTGGTGTCTCCATGTTTTTTTTTCCTCACATGTTCTCACCTCCTCCTCTTCTCTGACTAGAAGAAAAAAAAACGTGCCCACTGTGTTTTGATTTTCTTCTTAAATATGTTATCACAGAGGTGTTACCAAACTCCCTAATTGGCCCAGCTTTGGCCAGCAGCATGTCCATCTTCAGAGCCATCTTCAGCCATCTAGCAGCTTCTCACAGAAGCCACCTCTATGGCTCCCCCACTACCAAAAACCAGTGCAAAACCAACACAGTACCTTATAAAAATTCTACATGAAACTCATACTGCAGTTTGCATGATGTTTCATTTTGCCAACAGTGCTGTGATTCCATATGTGTTGGCAACTGTACATTTGTCTTTGCCTAGTCCCCTGCCCAACTGTCTCCCTCCTCCTCCCTCCACCCTGAAAATAACAAATAATTCAATACTGAAGCTTTTCTTCTATGTGGGGTAATGTAACACAGTATATTAATTGTATTTCAGTAAAATATAACAACCACATTTTCTTCATCCCTGAGGAACCTTCCCATCACATGCCATAATTTCAGTCCTCTAATCTCTTCCAAAAAGATTTCCTGGGACTTCTTCATGCAGAAACTTGCACCATCATGCATGAAAGACTTCAGGCTGAAAAAACCTCCAAGAAGAGTATGGTGTCAACATTTATAGTAGTGTTCCAGGCCTAACTGCATCATTGCAATCTGCTATTAAGGTTCACTAGAGAGTTTCCTGTGGGCTGAAATTTGGAATGCAGTACCTCAATTTATGAGCACATTTTAGAAGTGTGAGTATTCACAGAATCATTTGGGTAGCCAAGAGTTAACCGGATTAACATATCCATTTTATAGATGATACCTAAACAAAACTCAGTCTATGAAACAAAATGTTAGCAGAGCAGATGTTCAGTATTTCCAAAAATAAAAACTAAAAAATAATGAAGGATATAAAGAAATCTTCCATGTCCTTTTGTTTTTCCAAATCCCAGCTTGGATTTGAAGAACTCGGTTCTAGTTTTTTTGTGTTGCCAAAGAAAATACATGAGAAAGCAAACTATATGTCAAAACTTGTTACTTGCTTTGTCCTAAAAAAGGTAGTTCTTTACTTACGGAATTTCTGAATTCCTTTCTGCCAAACCCTCTTGTTTGGGCATGTCTTTCATTTAGAACATAGTGCATAAAGGCTTCTAATCCTTACCTCTGTAAAAGTGTTTCTGAAGTCATTATCCAAGATTAAGATGAAGTGGATTAGATGTTTTGGAACAGGGCACATGGGGTAGATGGAGCAATATATTTGCAACATCTTGAGATAAGCAGCTCTTCTGTGATTGGCAAATGTCATTTTACTCTGAAGGAAAAAATGAAAGTTATTTGGTAATAATCCTCACATAGCAAGATACCCTTATGACAAACTATGCCTAACAGGCATAATGCAGAAATTATTATGTGAAGAAACCAGAGTGTTCCCTTTCTTTTCAAAGTTGGACATAGTACGGTAGTCAGTTTGGCAGATTATACTAATCACATTTAAGTCAAACAATCAATAAGAATGTGACAGGTTTTGTCAGTCATGCTTGTCCATCCTGTGCCCCAGATTATTCAGATCAGAGAACTTGTTGAAGCAGAGCATGTCTGATTTCTGGTGTGCACTGCTTGATTTTACTCCCGTGGAAACTCAGATATGATAAAGAGGGGAAGGCTCATGCACCTCAATCTTAACTTCTAATGCAATTAGGTCACAGATAGAAACTTCTCCAACAGTAGATGGGACAAATAAGTTGGTTGACAGATTGATCAGATTTATTTCTTCATTGGCATTCTTATTTCTTTATTTCAGCTTTTGTCATAAGAATACACTCCAAGGATGCAGGAATTTTGATGTCACAGTTTGCAACACAGTTAAAAGCAAATTAAAAAAAATAAATTCCAGAAATTGAAATTTTATTGCTCATCCTGACATTTAACTTCTAAATTTATGTAGTTAACCACAAATTTATTTTTTGCTATTAATCTTGGCCATTATTTCATTTGAAAAATGGAACATATGGTTTGACACATGGTCATTCCTATGTTAATGAAATCAGATACCATTGCAAGTGAGATGTGGAAGGGAAAAGAAATCTGTGTGATGGTGAGGGTGTTTAAGGAAAGCCTTCTTTTTGCCCTAGTAACTACTAGTCTATCATATATCAGTCAGTTCTACTTACATCCACTCAAGGAAAGGTGCAGCAAGTCTTTATTAAAGCATATGTTCCAACACTACTATATGCAAATTTTTCCTTGAGTGACTCAATCCAGGTGGGAAAAATAAGTCTTTGTATACTGAATTACAAAATGATCAGCTGAAGATCTTTTCAGTTCTACTGACAGAAGTAGCTGTTTATAATATATCAGGACAGACATGATCAGATATATTTCAAATTTTTCTTGCACAAATAATGTGATTTTCATCATTTTGTAAATAGGATATGTTTTGGATTTTTTTCAGTTAAACATATTTCAAAAACTGAAAGTTTTAGGTGTAAGTCTAAAATTAATTTAAAACCATAAAAAATTAATTAAAAGTTTCAATATGACCAAAATATGTTGATTTTATGAACCTGAACATTTTTGGATTTTAACTTGCTGTGGAGGACTTTTAAAAATGTTTCTAGCTTGATTTGAAGCAAGAAAAGACATAAAAACCATGGAAAATTTTGTGAAATGGAGAATCTGGTTCTTGCCTAGCTGACTCTAATTCCTGTTCATCTGAATCCTTTTGGTTTTCAAAATGTAAATTAATTAAGTTTCTGTGTCTCATAAGTGTCTTCAATGACGTCGTATTTTTTCTTCAGAATATTCTTGATGTCTGCTACAGCCATCCAGTGCTAGCTTTGGATTTTACTGAGGCTTTCAACCTCTTCAGAAGTTACACAAGTGAAGCTGTCTCTGTTTGCCAGATGGGGTTATAGCACTAGGAAAAAGCAGAATAAGAGGAAATCTGACTCCCACATACTTTTTGTAGTCTCAACTGAAACCACTTCATCTTGCAGTGACGAGGCAAAGGAGAAAATAACTACCTCACTACATTTCCCAATTTGTAAGAGACTTATAATGATGCTTTGGAAGTAGGGAAAGAAAAAGCATTTCACAGGAGAAAGAAAAACAACAATTACAAGGAGGAAAAAAAGAAAAATGGAAGAAGAATACACGGTAAGAGAGAAAAGACTTATGTTAATGTAGCTACCGTGAAAAAAATTCATTGTTTAAGATCATAATAGTATGTATACATGCCATGGTTTAGGAATAGCATGCCCTAATTTAGTGCTCCCATTAAAAGGAAAACCGTGAGTTCCTCTTTTCCCCCAGCCCCAACAGTGAGAGACAAAAAAGGCAGAGATCCCGAGGTGAGATACAAAAAATTTACTGAAAACACTAATGAGATAAGAAAACAATCAGTAACAGCAATGATATTAACAATAAAAGTGCAAAAAAAGGGTAATTTACTTCCAAACAATACTCACCAACAAACCTACCCAGTGCCACCTGATCCGTGAGACAAAGAACAAAATGTCAGCAGACTCTCCCTGCACCTCCTTTTTCTTCCTGATGGTATTCCACTTCTGCCACTCTTCTTGGAAGTGAGAATCCCTTGTTCTGTCACTGGTAGTGATGTACAG
>VXBB01008346.1:16062-95960 GCA_013399915.1 Illadopsis cleaveri
TAAGATCATAATAGTATGTATACATGCCATGGTTTAGGAATAGCATGCCCTAATTTAGTGCTCCCATTAAAAGGAAAACCGTGAGTTCCTCTTTTCCCCCAGCCCCAACAGTGAGAGACAAAAAAGGCAGAGATCCCGAGGTGAGATACAAAAAATTTACTGAAAACACTAATGAGATAAGAAAACAATCAGTAACAGCAATGATATTAACAATAAAAGTGCAAAAAAAGGGTAATTTACTTCCAAACAATACTCACCAACAAACCTACCCAGTGCCACCTGATCCGTGAGACAAAGAACAAAATGTCAGCAGACTCTCCCTGCACCTCCTTTTTCTTCCTGATGGTATTCCACTTCTGCCACTCTTCTTGGAAGTGAGAATCCCTTGTTCTGTCACTGGTAGTGATGTACAGAATAACAAACTAGATATGTTCACATGGCTTCAGGCTGCATACCCTCAGCTACTCTGAAAACCTGTATAAGTCTGATTATTTTAATGTGAACAAAAAGAAACAGCAATCTTTAAACTCTGACTTGAAACTGTATCACAGCTTGTTACCTTTACACAGGAAAAGTGCTGTGTCATGTTGAATCCTTGGGTCATTTTTTACAAGTAAACCAAACATCCTTGACCACAGAGATTTACCAAAGTGTGGAAATATCAACGGATCATTCATTAGATGAAGTGTGAAAAATTCAACAAATACTATGACATTACATGTTTCTGAAAAAGTGTCTTATCTCAACCAGAACCTATTTTAATATAATTTTGAAATCTGTGTAGTTAAAAGCTTTCTGGTTTATTATATTTTTATTGTACAGCCTGTTCAGTTTTGAAACAAATCCCCAAGTAATACTTGCTGCCATTTGGGGTTTTTAAAACAGATTGAAATATACACGCCTTAGTAAACTTAAAAATATTTAGGAAATGGAGTGTGGGATTACTGTTAGTTATTTAGGGTGCTTTTCTTTACATGGGTAGAACACTTTTGTAAAATGGCAGAAAGCCCCAAAGTTAGTGTTGCAGCATGTTGTTAAAAATGTGGATTTGCTTGCCTTGTTTACATTAGGTAGATTTTTCTGTCTGTGAAATGAGAAATGGATGAAATAATTTTCAGTGTTTACTATAGCAAGAAAGAGCAGAAATCAGACCTGTTGGGTTTTCTACTGTGTGCCTACCAATCCAGTGGTGCCATTCCTAAGCAGCTGTTATTAGCCAAGGAAAGGTTTCCTAATGTTTGTATTCTACAGTTTGTATACTGAGGTTTACCACATACTGTAGTGTCATCCTTTACAGACTGAACCGTGCTGAAATGACAAAAAGGAATTCATGACTGTGCATATTCAGAAGTGGTATGTAACTTAGAGAGAGTAACTTACTTAGCTGGGTTTTTTTTCTGTTCTCCAGCTGTCTAAGTATAAGTAAAGGTTTTTTCCTAAAGCTTTGTAAATTTGAATGTTTCCATAACTCATTGAATTTCTATTTTCATCAGGGCATGATTAAGTTACAAAAGAAAAGTACTTTGAAAATAGAGAAAATCCTGTAGTCAGTCATCATTACAAGAAAATCTAAATCAAATTACTGGAGTGCTTACAGGACAATCCAATCAGGGATGCTAACACCTGGCATTTCAGAAGACATCAGTAAGATATTCAGACAAACCTAAAGGAATTGTGAATAGAAAAGCGCAGGAGATATTTGGTATGATCTCTTTCATGTACAAAGTACAGTTTTCCTTGCAAAGACCTGTGCTGACAAGCAATATGAATTACACTTACTTTTGTTTACTTAGGTTTAGCTACCTTCCTTAGAACTGCCTCTCATATTTCTGAGGAAAATAGTGACAATGAAGGCATGTAGCCATCCTGGGGGTTTACTCAAAATGTGATGGATTTTTTGGTAAATTTCATACAGTCCGCTATAGCATTTACAATATATTAAATACATTTTATATATATATTAATATATTAAATATATTTTATCATATTTACTTTTTTGAAAGGTTACCACCAATACAATTCCAGACAAAGATTATTGCATCTTNCAACAGGTGATCTTTGAACTGCCTGAATCAAATACAAATGCTATAGCACAGAAAAAGAGAGGGAGGTAGAGGGCAAGCCAGTTACTCCAGGAACAGGAACCCACGGAGCAGAGTAAGAAATAATTTACAAATTAAAAACAACCCAAGAATCAAAAGCTAACTCTTCAGAAGACTGGAAAAATGCAAGGACCTGCCTCACACTGTGTGAAAGTTTCCATATGCTCATGATGGCTGTAGAGCTTTTTAGACTACTTGGCAGATTCAGAAAAAAAACCAAAAACAGGCAAACCAAAAGCAATAGTATTTTAAATAAGGAAGTATTTTTAATAAAAGCTAAGGAAATTGTATTGCTGGAGGTCAGTGGACATGCAATAGTTCTGGAATTTTCCTAGAGGGTAATTTTGAATTTTTTTCATGTTACATAGAAGTTATAGTTACTTAGTACATCTTAACTTAAAGGTGTGCTTTTGTTTCTTTTTAATAATATGCTAGCTTATTAACAAACTCTTTGTTTTCCAATCAGTCCTTCAGAGTTAAATCTGTTTTTACATAGATCCATAAACAAATCAATGATTTCTTATGACATCATGAATGTATTTTCAAAGTGAAATAAAAACAATTAAAATAGAAGATCCACTTTTTTGTTTATATACTATGTTTATTACTTGATCTATTGTTTTAATGTTTCCTTTCTAATTTGTTCACATCAGTCTTTACCTACCTTCATGTTAGGCCAATTACTGACTTATCTGTCCACTTCTAAAAATTTCTAGTTCTTTCTCTGATTGGTGCTTCCTCAACTCAGTTAATTAATAGCCTTCCCACGACTGCCTCACATACTGCTCCTCTCTTAAAACACAGGCAATTAACTTCCACAAAAATTGCAAACTTTCCACTTTCTCTGTGATCTGTGCTTCTCCTTTACTGCTCTAGTGTCATCTCCATTGACACAATGGGATGTTTGGGGAATTCTATAATCCACTGTAACTTCATGCAATTTACAGGGCATGAAGCAGAAAAAAGGTACATTTTTGGCTGAATTATGAAAAATCCCTGATATAAAATTCTAGAACAAAAGGATGAAAAGAGAAAAAAATTAGAAAGTTTTCCTCAGATGCTCTCATATTGGGTAAAACATCACATAACTAAGCTATCAGTAATAAATAAGCAGTTTTATTTTGCAAGTTTCAAAAAACTGTAAGGCAATTTATTAAATCCAATTGCAAGTGGTAGAGTTATGACTATTTCAAATGCTACACAAAAATAAATATTACTCTAATAAGTTTCTTTTGTTATGAATGTCTATAAAAATATATTTTTTCTTTGGCTACCCATAAAAATATACAAGACTGACTGCAGTAGGTCTGCAATTACTGTCACCACAGCAATTAATTCAAATGTAAGGAACTACAGTGACTATCTTCTGTCATAAAACTGTTCTGTAACAGAAGAGGATAGACAAATCTCAACATTCCTTAAGATTCCATATAGAATACTACAAAATATATGAAATTACAGCTTCTAAAGAAAAATGCTTTTTCCTGCAATGTAGTTTGGAATGTATTGCACTTCACAATGAATAAAATCCAAAGGTTTTGGTAAATCTTTAATGTGCTAAGCAGTAAAGGTCATCTAAAGAAATATAGTTAACTTTTAATCTTTTAGTAAGAATTTGTGCTTTTTTTGGTAAGAATGCAGCATTTACTAATAGTGAAAAAAATTGTTTAGATAAAATATTTAGCAAAAATAGCCAATGACTAGAAAAAGCTATATCTTTTAATATTTAATGTTAAGAGACTTGACAGATACAGAGGTAGAACTTTTAATAACATTTAACACTTCAAAACCTTTCAGCACCTACAAAAGAAATGTAAACTGTAATACTAGACAGTAACTGGAGGATTTCTTCTATGGCATTTCATGCTAAAACTGTTCTGTGACTGAAAAATAGCTTAAAGAATACCTTTTAAACCTAAATAGCACGAACATTATGTAAGAAACTATGCACTCCCTATCTCTTCACACCTCCATCTCTGCCCGAATGAACATTTTCCTGATGGCAATCCACAGAGTGATTGCTCAGTGTCCCCTTCTCACTGCTAACACTCCATCCCCCACCTTGACCTATCACCACTCAGTATTTCAAGGAGACAGCAGTTTTCAGAGATTATTCTTGAGAAAAGTGCTCCTTTAATGAGATTTTCTTTTAACTCAGGAAAGTCATTAACGGAGAAGGTCACAGGTGCTGTATATGAATGCTTGGATGTCAGATCTTTGTGGTCCACAGTCAATCACATTCAGCAGTGAGACAGGAGTGTAACTTCTTAAGTGCTTTTGCATGTGACATCCTGGGCATTCATTCTTTAATATTTCATAACTTGATATCCCACCCCACTTTTTCCAAACTTTAGTCATCTCTTAACATTTGAATTTTAAGCTTTTATACAAAACAGAAAGTATCACCTTTCAATCCAAGGCATTAATGCAGTCTGAACTTATCACGACTATCCAAACACTTCTCACACAATGCCATCTGATTAATTTTTTTTTTCCCTGAATCAATCATGGTCTGCAGATAAAGGCTACTGCAACACAGTGGGCTCTTTTTGAAGACTTAATGTGGTCTTCTCCAAAACTGGAAGAAAAACACATATAATTCCATTCCTGGCTGGTCCAAATCTTGAGTAACCTTTAAAAAATTACTCTTTCCTTGAGCAAAAGGTAGGACCAGATAACTTCCAGAGGTCCCAACAAACCTGTATGAATCTCTGTCGTTACAGGTTGTTAGACATATGCTATTTGTTTATATGTTCTCTATGTTATGTCTATAAATAATGCACTATGTTTCAAGCACAGAAGAGAAATAGTTAAGCCACTGATGGGCAAAATTGCTACATAAAAATGCAATTCTTCTTAGAGTAAATTTTTCTGAGAAACCCACAGCAAGGGGTGCATCAGCAGCCAGAAATGAAAGACATAAGAAAAAAACCACTTTATTCCAGTTACCCAGCAGCTAGTTTAAACTGCTGCTAATTTCATGGCTAACAATGAAGAGATGTGCTTTAAAAATAGCTTTATGACAAAACATTTTTTAACCACAGGGTTTGGAGAAATGAACAAAAATTGATTAGTGAGTTTTGGGGTATATTTTGCTATCCCAGGTAGGGATAAATCGTACCCCTTCTCGGAGTCAAAATTCATCAGGTTGTGCTGAAGGCTAGCGACATAAAAGGAAGACTTAGAATGACAGTATGCATCTAAGATGGATGCACTGTTAGAATGCATCTAGCTCGAGGTAAATATTCTGTGAAATACATCACCAAGAAGGTGTTGTAGAAGTCAGAGGTTAGGTTTAAAGATTGCCTTTTATACAGAGACATCCAGGATTTTATATTTTGATTGGGTGGGGATTTGCCTCCAAAGAGAGGCAGGAAGGTGTAGCAAAGTTAGCAGTAGGCTTTTACTCTCTCACACTTGGCCGCACACATTTTTTGTTAAAGTACTAACGTTTTCAATTGTTTTTATACATACCCATTTAAACTGGAGCCCAGCTCCATTTTTTTTTTTAAATATTATCTTTATGTTTTCTTCTGAATTTTCAGGAATACAATGTTTTAACTGCCAACTCTTCTGACAATACTAGTTCTATAAGTTGCTCCTGTTCCATACCTGATGCAGGGTTAAAACAGTGAAGAAAGATTTGAATTTTTCAAAATTTTAACTGCCTGCTGATCTTGGCTAAAACTGCCGGAATATTCCAAAGGCTCACCACCAGCAGAGAATAAATCTTGCCAGGACAAGATTTCAAATCCTGTCATGATTAGATCTAATGATTCCATATGCAGTGAGATAGATTACAATCAGATACAGGGTTTACCTTCTTTGCAGGAACCCAAAATGCAGGGCTTTAAAGATGCACCTTGCGCACAGCATTGCTTGTTTTTTTGTTTAAAGTTGGATTAGTCAGCACCTGTATTTTTGTCATTTGCCAATACCAGACATTTGGTTTACTTTTTGTAAGCTTAGATAGATACTTTCCTTGGGAAGAAGTTTCCCCAGGTACTAATTAGAACATCTGTGAGCAGACAGTTTTTGCTGCTTATTTATAAAGAGTATTACCTTCTATAAAACTGTATTTCTTTTGTTTTCAGTCTGATGAATGCACCTTTTTTCTGTGTAGCTACATGATTTTCCTGTAAATTTCACTGCTCATGACATTTTTGGGCACATCTCCTTGTTCAGTGATTTTCAGTGGGGAAAGGAGTATGCTCATCTTACTGGCATCTCTACAGCTCTATACTTCTACCTACCTTGGTCTTCTGGCAATGAACACACAAAGTATATGAATCTAAACAGCAGTGTTGCAATTTGGCACCTACTGACCTCTGTGGCAAAACTTGTTACATCTAGCTGAGAATTTGAGAGTTCTTTTATCAAGTAATTATTTTTCTGATAGTTTTTATGAGGTAATTTAACTTTTTACTAAAACCTGTATAAACCGCTTTTATTGGAGAGTCCTCTATTCTTACCTATCACTCACTTCATTTTGGCACTTGTTTTTTGAGTGAGTGGCTTCTTTGCTTTATATACAGTCTTGCATCCAGTGGTTTTCTGTTGAAGTATTCTGGGAGAAAAAGCATGTCAGAGTCTGTCCAAAAATGTGATTTTGCAATCTGTGTCTCTGACTTTTAGGCAGAGACCTTCACGCAAACATCTCTCTGGGTGTCAGAAAAGAGCCCTCTCCAAAAGTCATAAGGTGATACAGGAATTTAATTTTATCTTTAGTTTTGCTCAAACTGAACCCAAAGGCATTTCCAGTCACAAAGTCATCAAGATGAAAGCAACACATAAAGCAAAACAGACTGCAGAGACAGTCAATATTTCACCATGTGTTTTCTTTTCACCCAACTTCTTAACAGCAAGGTAAGGGACTACACATCAGTACCCATCAATACATTACAGAGCCAAGATTTTCTTTTCTGCTGGTCTGCATCATTATCAGCAGTCAACCTGTCCAATAAATCCAGGGTAGAGCTGAACAATCCCCATTTTGTTCTGGTTGGGTCACCCAGGATTTAATGGTTAATTTCTTCCATTTTCCATATAATTTTTACCAGTATTTGATCCACTGATATCTGTTCCTTGGTACAGGGGTATTTAATGATAATGTGCTGCAATGTAAACATGTAACCACTGTGAACATTTCCCAACAGAAATGTGTCATCAATCTGATGCAGGCTTTTAAGTCCCATTGCACAAAACAACTTCTTCCTTTGTAAGGAAGGAAATTATGATGAATTTGAAATGTCATTTTATGTCTATTTTTCTGCCAAGTTAACAGTTTCATAGGAAACAGGTTTTCAGATATGTTTTCCCAGGAGTCAAAAGGTATTTAAAAAAAATGTAGCTGTGGTGAGGGACTATGAATTTCATATTGGTTTATTCTCTGAAGCTCATTGTTACAGTTCTTGAGGCCACAGGAATGATATCATCTGCATAATACAGAAAACATATTTTAACCTAATTCTGAGTTCAGGCATTCTCTCAGAAAACATGAAATGGCTGCACTCACAAATACAGTCAAGAATGAAGTATGAGAATGAATGCCGGAATTATATAAGAACTCAGAATATTTGCCATCACAACTACAAACTGCAACTCAAAGTTAGAGATTAATGTATCCTATCCTTGAAAGTTATGCTTTCTATTCTGAAATTCTAAAAGTGTACTTCTTGGGTATTCTCAGAGTACAGTTTCCCCTAATCATCAAACTTAGTAGTGAAAGAATAGGCATAAAAACAATATTTCATAAAACTGCTGTAGTAGGTTAACTCTGTCCACTAGGGATGCTGTGATTTGAGACTTACATCAGCTTTACGTAATTTTTCTTAAAGATGATAAGTGGTATATAATTAATTAGAAACTTATTCAAAAGTATGAGGGGTAAAAAAACCCAAACAAACAGACTGCTGTGTGAAAAGTGGTCAGAAATAAAAAACTGAAGAATTTCTGCCTCAGTTCCTGTCAAAAGCACATATTTTGTTCAGACAGCAAAACACTTCAACATCCTTTGTGCTTTTTGAGAGCTGTTTAGAATGCAATTGAGACAGAATATGTTGGGAATCACTGTGAAGTATTACTTATCTTTTTTGATGGAAAATAGGAATTAGTCTCAATTTTTACCTCTTCATTCCGTCTACTTTATCTAAGAGGGTAGGTTATGATGAATGAAGTGATGTGCATCAGCTATTCTTTGGTTACATTCTGCAATTCTGCAGAAAACCACAGAAAGCAGAATGTATCTTTTTATGGCATTGAATTCTGATGAGATACAATTTGATGCAACCACAAGCTTTTGTTCTCAAATAAATATCCTCATAGTATAACAAATTAGAAGTTCCCTGATCACATTGAGAGAGGGATTATTCACTTACCATCAGATATTTCTCTACCAAATGGCTTCAAGCTAATAATTTCCGTCCTATGAATTCTGGAAAAATTAGTAAACTCCTTCCTAAATGTTATGCTTTTTGGAATATATAAATATTTTTAACTCTTTAGCAATGTTAAAAAAAATCGCTTTAGCTTTCATTTATTTGTCAGATAGCTTTGTAGCTGCTTCTTATGAAACATCTTTCTCTCTTTTGAAAACAAAATTCAATTGCAGAGAACATAATTAGAGAACTGTCCACAAGTTCAAAATGCAACTCATATTATATTCCATTTGAAATATTATTACTTCGGTGCTGATTACAGGCCTCAGTACATGAATACAGGAATTTGAAATCTGACCACAAGTGTTCTGAGCTGGTGCATTCTTTTCAGCAGAGTTTGTGAAACTAAGCCATGTGGCAGGACATTACTTACATATATCTCTTTAAAAATCTTCTTTCTGCCATAAATAGGAGAACATAGATAGGGCATTACCATTTATTTGTTATTAGAACATTTTGGTTTTACCATTCAGCTGCTATGACAATCCAAGAAGCTGACAGAAGTTGCAGTTAGTGTGTATTACACATTGTTTATTTTGGATAGAACTAGTCAAAAGGATTCATTTTTATTTATGTTACTGAACAGCTAGGAAGCTCACATCTTGAGTGAGGGTCCTATGATGTTAGATACAATGAGAGGGGAGGGGAGGNCTTATAAAATGTAAACACGCAAAAATAGCTCTAGAAACAAAGGATTCTGCAACTTTACTCCATCTAGGATTAATATAAATTGAAATATGCAAAAATAATATTATATGCAGAGAAGGCAATAACCTAAAATTTATTATATTTATACTTTTCTGTTTTAAATTACTTAAAACAATATTTTTAGAATTTGTACTCTATGTTTTGTGCTGATTGGATGTCTCTTCCTTTTCTAATCTCACTCTGTGGTCCTTTTGAAATTTTTAATATTTTTCACTTCATGCTACAACCCTATAACTGCAGTAGTGGAACTACCTGGGGTCTCCTAACTCTCCCTGACTCATTCATGAGCCTGAAGAAACTAGAGCACAGACAAAAGGCACCTAGGTTTGGTGACCTGGCAGCATTTTTCAGGCTCTTTCATCACTTCTGGATTGTGCTGTGATTTAGGACAGTATGATAATTAACTGTACAAGCAGTTCCCAGGCCAGTCATCTCTCATCTGTGATTAGCCAGCTGCTGTCCTTTCTTAGTTAAGGATCATGCTCCCAGCCAACTACCCTATATTTTCACACAGTGTTTATATTCCCTAGAAGTCTATAATCATCTTCTTATCTTGCCCCTAACATCTTCCTAATGCCAAGCTTCTGTTTTCTAGCTTATCACCTTCCAATCAAACTATCCTTGCACACCATTCCATCTGTTGCCTTTCTGTTACAAAATTTGGTATTTGAGAAGGTTTGGAGGAGCCTACAGCTCCTGCATTATTGAGCGAATCTCCCTCCAACTTCAGAAACATTGGCTCAGGTTTCTGGCCTAGATTCAGATCCTCTCAGAGGTTTTAAGCAGTGTTCATAAATGTGAGGGAGGTGGTTTGAAATGAGACTTGTGAAAAGAAAAATAAAGAGATGAAGAAGAAAGACCAGTTCCAGTCTCTTTTTAAAAGTCAGTATTTAAATGTATCAGATATTTACTGGAACAGAGATGGGGCTTTTGGAGCAGGTTTTACACGTAATTCCAGATATGAAATTGTGCTGTATTCTGTTACTTGTGCACATTCCAACAGTGACACTTATGCTTCATTGAAATTGAACTTTGTGGGATACAGCACAGTACAGAAGGTGAGGAGAAGGCAGAGCCAATGTACTACTTGCACAAATCTCAAGTGGGCCTCCTTGCTCTTGCACTATAATACATCATTCTGAAAAGAACTGCATGCATATAAGAACATGCTTCAGTGTTTCACTAGCATTATTTTAGAATCTGCTGTCTTCCTAATATTGGGGCAGATTGCTTAGGTAAAAGATCTGCATACTCATATAATTGCTCTGGTGGTGAATTGTGTTACATCTCGTTGGTGGCCAGTCACTGCTTGTGTCCTCCATGGATCAGTTTTGGGCCCAGTCCTGTTTAATATCTTTATTGATGATTGGGATGAGAGGATTGAGTCTACCATTAGGAAATTCCCTGACAACACCAAGTTGGGTGTATTGATTTGCTGGAGGGTAGGAGGGCTCTGCAGAAGGACTGGACAGGCTGGATCCATGGGCTGAATCCAGTGATATGAGGTTCAACAAGACCAAGTGCTGTGTCCTGTACTTTGGCCACAGCAACCCCATGCAGCCCTACAGGCTGGGGACAGAGTGACTGGACACCAGCCAGGCAGAAAGGGACCTGGGGGTATTGATTAACAGCAGCTGAACATGAGCCAGCAGTGCCCAGGTGGCCAAGAAGGCCAGTGGCATCCTGGCCTGGATCAGGAATGGTGTAGCCAGCAGGAACAGGGAAGGGATTGTTCCCTGGTACTCAGCACTGGTGAGGCCTCACCTCGAGTGCTGTGTCCAGTGCCGGCCTCCTCAGTTTAGGAGGGACATTGAGATGCTGGAGCATGTCCAGAGAAGGGCAACAAGGCTGGTGAAGGGTGTGGAACATCAGTCCAGTGAGGAGCAGCTGAAGAAGCTGAGGACGTTTAGCCTGGAGAAAAGGCTCATGGGGTGACCCTACCACTCTCTAAATCCCCCTGGAAGGAGGCTGTAGCCAGGTGGGGGTTGGTCTCCTCTCCCAGACAACCAGCTGTAGTACAAGAGAACATAGTCTAAAGCTGCACCAGTGGAGGTTTAGGTTGGACATTAGCAAGAAATTCTTCACAGAAAGGGTGATTAGTCATTGGAATGGGCTGCCCAGGGTGATGGCAGAATCGCTGTTCCTGGAGGTATTTAAGAAAAGACTGGATGTGGCATTCAGTGCCATGGTCTAGTTACAAGGTGATGTTGGACTCTATGATCTCAAAGATTGTTTCCAAATGAGTTGATTCTGTGGTTCTTTTGGATTCAACGACTGTCTTCACCCTCTTTATGGCCTCTAGCATATTCTGATGGCCTCTGTAATTAAAATGAGACAGAGATTTTTATTCTTGCCACTTTGTTTTTTCAGTTTTAGTGAGTCAATGTCTTCTTTCAGCTGGTCATTAAACTTTGCTTCCATTACTGCTGATGGATTTTTTAAACATTTATTTGCTGCTTATTACTCTCGGGAGTAATTTCCTGTAAACATTCATATAACTATCCCAATTTCTGCTTAAAAATTCCTCTTTAAAACCCTTCCCTTTTGGGAATAGAAGATATCTGAAGATGATTATCTCAGTCTAAGTTCATGATTCCCATACTTGCACATTAGCCAGGACAGCAAACACTTCCTTACTGTTTCTTTGCTTTCTTTTTAAATCTGGTAATATCTCTTGTCACCTTCCAAGACCTTTCACATACACATACACGCACATATACACTCCAATTACAATCACTATAGCCCCAGAAAACCTATTAACTCTGTTTTCAGAACACTTAGCATAGTCTCTAGCCATGGGCCTTCATTCATGTCCAGGAATTTCAACAATCAGGTCAAAAGAATCTCAGTCTTTGTGCTTTTTGTCCTGGGTTGTAGTATAGGATGTGCACAAAGTATTCTATCACCATCTTCATGAACTGTTGAATCCAATTGTTGGAGCAGTGTTTTCCCAGGCCCCCTCCCTNCTATTAGACCTTATTGCAAGAGATGAGAGGCAAAACTAGACTATTCGTTAAAGGCCCCATCAAAAATACGATCTTTTAAGTAATATCACTAATTACATGATCTCATTCTAAAGAATGACTTTACTATAATGCAATTCCAGCAATCACTGCCTTAAAAGGTCTTTTTTTCCTTGAGCCTAAAAGCAAGTTTTGATTGCTAGACAGATCTGTGACATACAAACTTTTTTTTAAACAAGTAATTTCCTGAAACCATTGTGGAATTTTCAATGATGTTTCTTGGCTCAAACTATACACTGACTGGTAGCAGAGACATAGCATCTTATGACATAGTTCTTATGGTGAAACATGTTCTTCTGAGGGGAGTCAGGCTTCGTTTTGCCCCTGTAAAGAAATTGGATATGTTATATACAGGTTTAGCCCAAGATCCTGTTTGACTTGCATGCTTTAGACATCTTATACCACCTAGCAGAAAGACAAAGTGAGACTTGGAGATTCTGTATGAGCTGTCAGCCCTTATGTACAGTTACATACAAAACTGTATGCATATTTGAGGATTTTTCTTCCTGGAAAACTGAAAAATCTAGAGAGGAATAAAACCCTGAAAAATCTGAAGCACAGCATAACCTGTGTACATATCTTATGGTAACAGCAAAAGGAAGCAAGGAGTGCAGAATATTTAACTAATTACAAGATGATAAATTGTGCATGCTTGTTTGAGGACGGATGCTTCAATTTAGACACAAAAGTGATAATGTGTATCTCCTTTATGACAATAGAACTTTCCAGACCAACACTTAATTTTTGCAACATATTTATCCTGTTTCTTTATCCTAGATTGCCTTTTGCCCCATAAGTATGAATTTGAAGCTTTAGTACAAATGTTATTGAAATAAAATTGTCTAGAGAAAATACATATGCCTACAAGACTACAAGGGAAGATCAAAAGTTTATTTTAAAGACACGTAAGCATGTTACAGTTTATCTCAGGTGAACACCATTCTTGATTTTTCTTTCCCAACAAAATTGAATTTCCTCATAAGTGTAAGAGATTTTTGCAGTTACACTGAATTGTAAAACACAGCATCAGCTGAATGTCTTCTTTCATCCAGATGCCACACATCAAAACTTAAAAGGTTTTTCTGTGACAAAATTAGGACACACAGTGGGAATCACTTCATTGTCATAAATCTGTTTATAAGTTGAAATATTAAAAATATATAATTGTATCATCAGTTATATAAAATATAGATGTTTATGTTGACTTTCTAGTTTTTGTTCAGGGCCTGGGCATATAACAACAGAGGTTTTATTTGCAAGCTTGAGAACATTTTTGGTTCAATTGTCTTCTACAGTAGGTGTCTTGCAGTTCAAAAAGCTATACCAGCACCTGTGTGCTTTGATCATAAATACCTCTGCATAGAAATGGAGCAAAAGTAGAATGTGCTTTGATTCGAATATGTTCTAAGAAGAGAAATATTTTAATAGCTCAAATTCTGCAAGTGTAATAAGCTCTTGTATGGAAAACTAATCAAAAGAATCTTGGAACATAGCATGCTTTCATGCTGGTCCCAAGGAAAAGGGATCAAATTAGTAACAAAGATTTACTAGGCAATGGATTGCCTGCACAGCATAGTGGAACATGATACACAGGTAGCAAACAGCCCTTAAGTGAGCCAGCTCAGGTGGTGGGTATGGACTCTTCACCAAGGCAAAAGTACTGTGCGGAGCAGTGGTGCTCCAGACATGAGCTGATTCCAGAAGTTAAGACTTCTCAGGTGCAAGGGAAGATGTTTCTGTGCTTGGAATTGGTTGGGAACTCAGTGAAACATTCTTCTGATTGAAATGTGTTTAATTTCAATTGAATATTTTTAATGTGTCAGCATTTTAGTTTTGTAAAAGAGAAAATTAGGTCAGAAAAGCTAATTTTTTTTTTTTTTTGCTGATGTGAAGTGCACTACAGTAAATGCATGAACTCTATTACTTCTTGAAGTGCTTACATTTACTGATCATTCAGTAAGGTTTCTCAAACATCTCTGTCTACTTCTGTCTGTGGTATTACAGACAGAAATCCCAGTGCTCAGTCTTGGACCACTCACTTCAAAAAAGACCCTGACGTGCTGAAGTATTTCCAGAAAAAGGCAACAGAGCTGGTGAAGATCTGGAGCACAAATCTTGTGAGGAGCAAGTGGGGTTGTTTAGCCTGGGGAAGAGTAGTCTCAGGGGAGAACTTACCACTCTCTACAAATACCTGAAAGGAGGCTGTAGCCAGGTGGGGGTCCATCTCTCCTGCCATGTCTCAATTCAAAAGATGAAAGGAAACAGCCATAAGTTACCAGAGGTCCAAATTAGATATTAGCAAAAATCTTTTTCACTGAAAAAATTTCAGGCATTGGTATAAGTTTCAGAGAGAGGTAGTGCAGTTATTCTCTCTGCAAGTGTTCAGGACGTGATCTGGATATGCTTGAGCAAGCATTAAAGACCTTATCATTGTGTAAATGCCTCCTTTACAAAGATTGATTTAGATAATGCAGGGCTTCTAGCTTATATGGAGCACTAACATATGTCTCTGTATATTGTAATATATGCCTAGAAAGGCATATTATTTATTGGGACATCAAATATAACAGTTCCCATTTGTACAGACTGCAACTAAACTCTTTTCCAACCTTCATCACCATTCTAACTTTCTTCCCAGAATTTATTTGTAAAAGAATTTGAAAAGAGTTAAAAAAAGACTATGTGACTTCTGTTGGTCTTGGGAACTAAGGATTCTGAGTCTATCTGTACTATGTTTGACTTCAAAGCTACAATGCAGAGATATGCGGAATGGTAAAAAAAATCTGTGTTTCATTCAACATCTTGCAATGACCTCTTCTGGACAATTCAGGCTTAAAAAGGACAATAAAAGGAAACAGTGACACTTTTTTGATAATGTCCTAGCCTATGGTGATTTGTAGCTCATTGTTTCTTTTAGCAAGATGTAGTAGTTTGGGTTTAATAACCTTTGATTGGTTTATCTTCCATAAGTTTTACCTCATTAGTTTTTGGACCTAAATCAAATCTTCAGTTGTAGAATTTCATACAAAGTATTTGCCTTGAAGCTGGATGACAACTTTTAAGGATACCTTAGCTTTTGTACTAGTAATTGTTTATCTATGTATAAATATGTACTTATGTTTATTCAGGGAGTTCTCTTCACTACAGGTTGCTTTAATTATAAGCCTGCCTATTAATGTAGAGAATCATTTATAAGTCTGCCTGATCCCACATTTCCTCTCTATGGGCCCTTTGCTATGTGCACAGAGAACAGAGCAATAGTACTCTACACAAAGTAGCTTTAGTGCTTCCACAGTCCATATTAGTGTCATTCGCTCTGCAGCCCACAATCTACACAGAAAATCTGTTAATAAAAACTTTATGACTGCTGAGAACCATGGTACTTTTTTTCCTTAGTCTATTCATTCAAGGAAAATCGTTGCCTACTATATACAGAATGCTAATAAATCCATCTTGTTGCACAACAATCTACTCTTGTTTTGGAAAATGTTTTTTACTACTTTTGAAGGCATTATCATCAGTTGTTTGTAGAAAGCAAATGATGCATTAAGACATTGCCAGAAACAATTGTAAGGAGAGCAGGCCTTAACTACTTCCATTTCTTAGATGAGCAACAAAAGTAAATAAGAAAATACAGACTTGTGTTGCCAAAAACACCATCTTCTGAAAATGTGGAAACTCAGAACTAGGAACATTAATTGCTATAAACTTCCAATAGAATATATGATAGCCAAGAGTATGCTCTTTCTTCTTTCTCTATATCTCATTTAAATCTACTCTCCTTCACTTTAATATATTGACTCCTGTGCTGTCACTACATGCCTTGGTAAAAAGTCTTTCTGCATCTTTCTTCTAAGCCCCTTTTATGCAGTGAAAGGCCACAATAACATCTCCCTAGAGCCTTCTCTTCTTCAGGCTGAACAGCCTCCACACCCTCAGCCTCTCTTCATATGAGAAGTTCTCCTCTGACCTGGTTTAACAGGGCTGTGTCCTTCTGTGTTGGGGGCCCCATAGCTGGAGGCAGCTATCCAGGTAGGGTCTCAAAAGAGAGCAGCAGAGGGACAGAATCACCCCCATTGCCTGTTCCTTGTTTGCAGCCCGGTATACTATTGGCTTTCTGGACTGCAAACACATTGCTACCTCATGTCCACCAGTATTCCCAAGTCCTTCTCTGCAGGGCTTCTCTCAATCATTTCATTTCCCAGACTCTAATAATACTGGAGATTGCCCCAACCCAGGGGCAGGACCTTGCACTTGGCTTGGTTGAATGCTAAGAGGTTAAATAGAAAGTGAATCTTAGAGACGCAGGTTCAGTGAGGTAGCCTGAACAAAGTGTTTGGAAATAACATTAAAAGCTTCTGTAGTAAAGCTTTTACAGAAAAAAGTCAAAACCAGATAATCCAAACTTTGGCTAAATGCTTCATATGTAAATGATTTATGTTGAAATATTTAATATATATTAATAGCAGCTCTAACAAGGCTTAGAGGTATCATTAAACCACCCAGGCTTGTCAGGAAGTAGTCAGCCAGCAGTTAAAAAAAACCAAACCTCCCTCAGGAAAATTAAAAGAATATCTGCAGTTATACAGACTCTACAGCTAGTTAAAATATAACCATTTTGTCAAATGAGCTGAGCCATCAAAGGAATCTGAATTTATATTCACATCTAAATCTAGAAAGTAATCAAGAGATAAATATGAAAATCTTCCAGCATACATCTATTAGATATGCAACCAAGTTAAAGATGAAAAAAGATTATGGAATATTTAGAAGATGGTGCCCAGTCATCAGTCCCAAAATCTTGCAGCTTCTATCTAATTTTGTCTTCAGAATTGATGGAGATCTTTAGGCAGGTGACATTTCCCAAAGTGTCTCAGGGAGGCTATTTCAACAATACTGCAGAGGCATCTGGTTGTTGCATTTTAAAAAGCCCTGCATTTCATATTTATTTTACTTGTAATCTTTTGCCACTGGTGTTATATCTAGACACTTCTCTTCCTAAAAAAATTCTTTTCGTTTTACCATTAAGTTTGTTTGATGTGATGAATCACTGTGAATCAGCACCAGGTGATTCAGAGACCCGTACATCTGCTGGAAATTGTAATCAAAAAAGCCAGCTTTATTGGTCCTTGGAGAGATGTTCCCATGTATACATATCAAGATCCAAAGGGCAGATGGCTGTAAACTATGTAATGAAGCTCAATTAAATTTTCAGGGTTGTTTTAGGGATGGGGGAGAATCTTTTAGGGTTCTTTTTCCCAACCTTTTCTGATAAGGGGCTTTATCTATTCCTCCTTGCTGAAGGGGGCTTTTTGTTGTTCTTTTTTTAATTAACTTGTGAGGGAGGGAGGGTAGCTCAAGATGAATCAGAGTAACGCAAACTTCAGCGGTCTGTATGAATGATTTGACATTTACGTGAAGTGACATGTTATGACTAGGTAAGTAAGAAGGAAAAACAGGTAAGTAAAGCTGAGAGTAAGGAGTCTTGGGGTGTAAAATATAAGTTTGAATATTAATTTTTTCTGAGTACACTCCATTGATACTGGTAGAAAAAATGTGAGACACTAATGGTGCTAACTTGAATGGAGCAGCTGAGATGAGGCTGCTTTGCAGAAAGTCTGAATAAACTGTTTTTCACTTGTACACAAAACTGTTTGTATGTGGTTGAAATAACAGTTAATATTTGCTTAAATCAGCTGAGTTAGAAGGAGCAAGACCAGGGGTCAGAGGCAAATCCAGTGACTATTACAGAGATGTCTGCTGTGACTGATACTTTCTGACTCTGTCAGCTGACATCCAGCTGTGACACTCCTGTGTTACCTCTCCACTAATCTTCCAATAGATCATTAGTCATAAATAAATCTTTTAGGCTGATTTTGATGGGAATCCAAAGTAGATCCACAGATAGTTCCCACAGATGTTTACCTGGATATGCTGTGTCTAGGTCTCAGAGTGAAAAGGATATAAGAATCTCCCACAACTGATTGACTGAGCCAAACGAACATCTTTCTAGTTCTTTTTCTTTTTGTTGACACTACAAAAAAGCCATGGATGGATGCTGTGTATGGTGTTTCATCTGCTTAGATTCAAGAAGTCCACAGTAAAATGCCAGTCCACAAAGTGTTTATTATAGTGTGTTCTTACACCCTCCACAACATCTTCATGTGTCTTACTTTTTTAATCCATGCATGGTATCACTCCTCTGTGAAAATAGTTCTTATCAAATCCAGATGTTGCACAATCTCCTTTCATAAGCTTGCCAAGACATCTGATGCTAGAGCTGTGATGGCATCCATCCTCTGTCCACAAACACATTAATACCTTGCTCTCCTAATCACATACAGCTAAACACCTTTTCAGCTCACATTCATACTAAACCAACTCCTAAAGTAGTAACTTTGAAAGCCCTGTTTTTTCATTGCTGTTGGCCTTGTTGCAGCACATCAAACTTGGATGGTTTGGTATTGGGGAATGACTTGTCTAGCTAGAAATTAGGCTGGTAAGGGTGATCTGTTGGAGAGTTCTGACAAAGTTTCAGCAGTGTAAAGACTGGGCTGCCCTGTGCACCCTGGCAGTACGCCCTTTGTACGCTGTGTGAAGAATGGTCAGGTACAGTGGTTTGAAGTCAGCTTTTAGACAGCTGTTCAAAGAGAATCTCCTTGTAGCACTGCTATTTTACCTCCTTGAAACCAGTGATGTTAGAACACTGCTCAATTTCTTCATGGTGACTTGCCTCTTGAAGTGTTTAAGAAGATGACTCTTAATTAGTAAATTAATTTAATAAAAAATGCAGACAACCCAGCTACTCTCCTCAGAACAAAACAGATATTTATGCCCTCTTTAATACATATCACATGACTGAGGAGCAGCAAAAAATAAAAGTTCCTGTGAAAAACAAAATAGTTTTTTTCCTTCTTCATATTAAACTCTAATACTGTATTTCTGGCACAATGGAATGCCAGAAGAATTCAAAGAAGAAAATTAACAGTACTTCCTATCACTTTGTCACTCAGAAATCTGCCCTTGAGCAAAAAATTATTTTTTACAATTTCTTAGTGTAAATGAAAACCAGAGCAACCAGCAAAAGAACAGGCAACACTGCTCTTCAGGAACGTAATACAGCTAGTTTCCCATCTCTGCTGGAACTCCTTACTAAACTTCAAACTCCAGTTTTCACATTATCTAGACTTTTTTCTTCTTAATATTTTTACTGCCTTTTCCATTGAACTCTCTCTTGCTGAGATGTTAGATTATTCCCTCACTGAGAGTCTCTGTTACCTTTCTGTCCATCTAGCTATACATTTGTGGCAATGCAATATAGAAAAACATAAGCTAATGTTTTCAACTTAAGTTCTCATGTAATATATTGAATTTACACATTTGATTATGTGGTTTTTATTACCTTAATATAGCATGAAGAAAATGAGTGGTTTCAGGTAGAACTTTTAGTCTGATCAATTATAGACATTTAAATTTTTAACTATTACTTCTTCCTCAAGATATTTTGTCCCTAATCAACTTGAAGAAAATTTTGGATGCCTTTCTATTTGAAGGTGTTGACAGTTTATATATCTGTTGTGATTTATATTTTCTGTTTAGTACACAGCTACTTCTAAAAAGTACATGAGTGAGAAGTAAGCAAAGCCACAGAAGGATGAGCTTAGTACTATTTCATACCCTAACCTCACATGGATACCCTCAGGAGTAAAAATATCATTCCTCTGTGTAATCTGTGTAATTGCACGCATTCTGACAGATGAAATAGGGGGGCAAAGTGATCAGCTCACATTTTTTATTATATTGCATGTTTTACAAAGATTTGTTATCAAATAACCTTCTGAAATATATCCCTTAGTGTGAAAACGTATGTTGTTTTATTTATTTAACATCTGGTGGCCTGTGAACTCAGACCTGTGCAAGTCCTTATTCTTGAAGAAGGCTTTACCCTTATGAAATTCATACCAAAGGAAAAGAATTGCACATGTAATGATTGATTCTGTTCATATAGAACTCACATATATTAGCAGAATAATGTAAATGTTACATAACTGTTAATAATAGTATAGGAACCAAATTTAGGCAGGTCAATAAAATGCAAATGTTTATTAAATAATGTGAATCAGTCATAAAAATGTGCAAGTCTCAGGATTTCGCCTAAAAAAACTTAGAAATTGAACAAGTTTAAATGTCAGTCTACAGGGTATAATTTCATTACTTGCAGACTTATAAACTCAACCACTTGCAAAAGACTAGATTTAATTGGAAAGTAAAGATGGAGAAGGTTCTGCATCAGGATATTTTGCCCTTTCCCCTATAATTTTTAATGGTTTTTTTTTTGTTTTATGGTTGTTTTTTGTTTTGTTTTGTTTTTTTGTCTAACCTAAAAATCCAAACATTGATTTGTCTTCTTTAGGAAACTGAAACCTGGGCATTTTTGCCCCTAAAATTCAGAAATTTCTGTACATGTTGGCTAAAGAGTCATTATTTTTGCCAAAATCATGTGTTTGTCAAAAGAGTTTGAGGAAAGTATATGCTCTTTTATTTAACTGAAAACTAATTTAGCAATCAAAAACATTGATAGAAAATATTTCTTGGCCAATAATAAGCCAAATACAGTGTGATTTATGCTGTCCACTCAAAGGAGCAACCACTTTTTCATCTTTCTGCTATCAAACATAGTTTTAAAAGGATTTAATGACAGTGGTGGCCAGGATAATAAGTTTTTTGTGCTCTGTAATCCTATTCTTAATTTTTAAAGTACCTTGAAATCTTTCTCCTTATTTCTCTGCAGCTGAAACACTTCAGGGAAAATATAAGTCCAAAAAGGAGTGGGGAAAAAAAGCACAAGTTAATATATTGAAATTTTTGATTGCACAAAACCACCAGTTTCATGTTTCATTTTGTTTAAAAGTAAATACTATAAGTAAAGACTTTGCCTTTGAAAGCAATGAGATTTCTGAGGATTTAGATTGTGTAATTATCTGAAGTCCACAGAAGACGCCTGTATTGGCTGAAGTCTGTACTTTGCAGCTATAAAAGAAGAAATTATTTCGTTTAGTTCTTTCTTCAATAAACATTTAAAAGCCAACAGTAACTTGGTTTATAAAAATACAAATATTAAATCCTACAATAAAAAACCCAAAAGACACCTTTCTTGTTTTGACTTTAAGAAACATTTCACTGTGTGGTCTGGACAGGTACTTCTGATCAAGGTACAATAATGAGTCAGATTTCATCTCTGCTTTGTGTTGTGAATAGGAAGTAAATTAATGTGGAATCAATTTGGGAGTCATCCTGTATGAAACAAGGTACTTAATTACAGGAGGCTGCAAAAGATAGCAGTTAATGTAATGATTTGCTATCAACATACAGTTACCCTTCTGCCTCATGGCACAAAGGCTAGAAAAATCATGTTTCCATACCCAAGCAATATAACTTTAATGTATACTGTAGTCTTGGGGAACACCTGTGCACCAACCTTGTCATGCCAATAAAGATTACAGATCAAAATGCTTAAATAATTCACCAGTTTTACATCAAAGGGAGACATATTCTGACAATACAAAACAAGTTAAAATGACCAGAATATAGAACAGGAATTTCCTGTAAAAATCACTGATTACTCCAGATGTCATTATGTAATTAAAATCTGAAAAAAACCAGCGATCACTTTAGCGTTCTGTAAAATAAATTGGAATCTTTCTTTTGAACATTTTACTCAGTCCCATGCTGCACAATGTGTATTTACCATTGCATTGCCAGGTTCAGTTTTAAAAGCTGTACCTTTTTCAAATGGTGTGAAACTGAAATGTAAAAGGAAAAATAGTGCTATATTATGTGCAGAAGAAAAGCTTATTAGACTTCAGAGATAGTTAATAAAAACCAGTCTTGAAACAGAAAATAGATTTGCAAAACAGAAATATGAGATAAGACTTTTGTCTCAATCAAGAGGACTTTTCCAGAAAGTGTGAAATGTAACAGAGAACAAGGTTACATTTTTGTCTCGTTTTTAACAGCTTGGAAAAAAGAGTACTAGAGCCAAAATGTTGCCTTTAATGTTATTTTCAATATTCCAGCGTGACTTTTATCAGTCATTTCCCTTTATAACAAGGCCTTTCTTCTCCTTCCATGTTGGGGCCAGTCTTACTACAGAGCAAAACAGATCGTCATTTCTTTCTTCATTTTTAACATAGTCAAATGGTGAGAAGAAACATAGCAATCTGATGTGTTGCCACCCTCTCTTTTCTCTTTTGTAAAATGAGATATCAATAAAACCCTAGATCATTTCAGTGTTAGTTACAGAAAATCTAGATATCTTAGGTGCTGGACATAATAGGAAAATCACAAGCCATGTTTTAAAGAGCATCAGTTTTCAACTGGTTTTACAAGGACTAGGCAAAGAAGATGAAAATAAAACAAATAAGTTTAAAAAAAAAAAGAAAAAAAATTGAAGGAAGACTTCTTTCAGTATGGGGAAAAAAGCTAAAACAATAAAAACCAAGACTTTTTAATAGGTGTAGGGGAGGTACTTGTAAGCAGTTGAAAAGAATCAGAAAATGAGAAATCACAGGGTGAAAAAAGTTTAAAAGGTGAAAATAATGAAATGTAAATAAATGAAACATAAATCAGAACCAGACTGGCTAGAATAAATTGAGCAGAATTTACAAGGAAAGAAAGAAATAAAAAGAAGCAGATTTATTTCAGAACTAAAGGCCCTTCAAAGAAATCCAAAATATATAAGAAAGTTGACTTAAGTGAAATGATGTGCACTTGAAACTGGAAACATAATTAAAAGTAAAATGGTTGGAAATATTATTATCAAAAAACCCTGAATACTTAGAAATTGAAAAGAACCAAAGAACAAAAATTAATACTGCTGACTGAAACATAAAACTCAAAGTAAATAAACTAGAATTTAATTCAGAGTGTGAAAATAATATGGCATAAAAAGCTGCGAGATATAACCTTGTTCATTTCTAAAAGCTACCCCAATGGAAGAGACTTGACCTTCATTTTAAATATACAAATCAAAATGGAAAACCATTCCTTTCCATAGGCAAAACCAAAAGCTGTCACTTTTTATTTGCAGCACAGTTATGTTTGGGTTTTTTCTTACTAGTTCTCAACATAGAAGTTTGGAAACACACTAAAAAAACAGATCTCTTCTTTTTCTTTTTCATTTTACTGACATTACATTGGCAAAGACATACTCTGAAACAAGCTAAGATCATAGTCCTTCATCCCTGATGCCTCATAAGAGCAGGCTCGATATCTTCAACTCTCTCCACTGACAAGTGGCTACACCTGGACACAGAAGCTTGTTCATAAAAAAGCTGACTTCTTTGCATGTATTTTTATACCAAATGACAAAATTAACATTTTGTTCAATGAGAGGAAGGATAAGAGAAAAAAATTAAGTTTCTATCAACTTTCCTGAAGTCTCGTGAAAGATGGTATTAAATTTCCTTAACTGACCAGCTGGTCAAGATCAAGTACATCTTTATTTTATGTACTGTTGTAGGCTATTTGAGGTAGGAACCTGTTCTTTTCGTGTGCTCATGGTGAGCTCTGAAGATTGCATATCTGGTTCCTGTAGAGAAAGAATAGATGTTTAACTCACCGAAGGCTTTAAGATAATCTGGTATCTCAGCTTAAATGCTTTTTCTTTTTACTTAAGCTCTCTACTAACTTCAGTTTGAAATCAGAAAAAAACAAAACTTCAGTGTGAGTCTGGTGAAATGAGGCTGCCAGAGTATATTTCAGATATTTATACTTATTCTGTTTTTAAAGGTCTAGATTTGCTAAGATTTTATTCTTAGTATTGCCTTGGATTTACTGCCTTTATTAAGTGTCTCCACAATAAATAGTTCTATTTCCTGTTTCAGTGTAATTTTAGGTAATAGTATATGGATCAGAACTAAGGAAAGTCAAAACTTCTGAAATTAAAATACCATGTCACCTTAATTTACTTTTAAAAAAATAAATCTTTAAGAAAACAGCATGAAGTTATTCTGATCCACATTTACAGTAAGTATGCATGTGACAAAGAGACTTTCAAGACATAAAATCTTACTAATGGATATTATATTTCCTACTATTGGAATAATAATACACCATTCTCTTTTTGAATAGAGTATTTTATTTCAAAGTATTACCTTTGGTTACTATTGTAGAAGCAACCCCAACAGTTTTAAAGTTTCTTTTGAAACTTGAGTTGATGCCAATAACAGTGAACTTGTGTCTCTTTTGAAAACTCTGAAATGTGTGGAACAAACAGCTATTTGAAAAGATATTCTTAAATAGAAAACATTCCCTAATCCTACATGGAACAGAGGATAGCTGCTCTACATACTATAGAAATATTTTCTAATTTCATATAAACATAATGGAAATGAAACTGTTCTTTATGAGTGTATCCTTAAATGTATAGTAGCATATTCAAAGCTGGCATTGAGCAATAAAATTAGAGAAATTAATGTTGCCTGATGGTTTGGCAAATGTTTTCATACTGATAGACAGCTTCTTTCCTATTCTCTGCAGGTCAGCTGGCACGAGCACTCATGATGGTACTGTCTCATTTTGTTGAAAAAGATAACTGTCAAGGACACCCTACACTAAGATTGCAAATCCTTCATGATTCATAGGCTAACATATGGGGTCATAGGCTTGTCACAGCAATGAGAGCACTGGCACAGAAACAGGCTAAGAAAAGACGATGCTTACAATGAGGAAAAGGAAGGATGGACATCTAAGTGTAGCCAAAGGCTACACTGCTGCAGATCCCTGGACAAAATCCTACACACTATATTCCACAAGATATGAACTTAGGTGACAGGACCATTAAACTTTTTCTTGGATTCTTTTTGCAATACTTATTACTTCAACAGTGCCAGTGCTTCTGGGTTTTGATGCATTCAGACAAGGATTCTGTGTTGCTAAGACCCTTCAGTGAAAAAGGAAGGGAATGTTTACTGTGAACACTATGTAGCCTCCTCTGCCTCAAACACAGTTTCTGAAAAATCTTTGTGAAAACGAACTTTTCCTAAGGAGAGGAGGGGAGAGGGGAAAAAAGTGAAAAACAGTCTTTGTTCTTTTGTCCATTCTTACTGTGCCAAAGAGGAGGTTTGCAGTTTCAAAAAATTCATGAGTCTTCCAATTAGAATATGTCCCTCTACTTAAGCATAATTTTCAATATTGTGTTTTGTTATCCATAGTGAGTTAAATCATCTGTAACAAATATTACTATGTTGTATGAAACCTGTCTGATGAAACACTGTCAAGGTTTTATGACAAAAGGTATTGAATTTCCAGCAAGATGATTAGCTGCTCCTTGTCACAAAAATGGAGTGATTTGGAAGTTTTAAATACAATTATTAGTTATCTAGGGAGAATGAATAGATATGAATACAATGTGTATTCGTCACTAAGCTGAAAGGACAGTTAAAGTACTAGAATAAAGAATAGAAAGAAATCTAATTAATATGTATGTGGTTAAGGATTTTTAGTTTGTTTACTGAGAGAAAACATGAAATTGCTCCTCATTAAATTTGTAGATGACACACAAAGAGAAAGGGTATTTATATTCAATTTATTTGGCAGGGTTTGGCAGCAGGGGAGCTGCTGGAGTGGCTGCTGTGAGATCAGATCAGCTTAACCCACCACAGTCTTTTCTGGTGCCACATGTAGGCTCTGGAGGAATTTGAGAAAAAGGCAGTAACCAAGAGAGTAATGGGCAAATCTTGATCTGAATATTACCAGAAAGTGGAATATTTGTGAGGACTGTTTTGTAGTTGTAATGTGGTGCAGGGACAAAGGGTGTGACATACATGTGTTGTCCACCAGCGTCAGTGCAGTCATGATATCAGTTCAAGTTTGGTGGATAATACTCTTTATCAGTGTATGTGAGCTTTGTGTAGACCATGTAATGAATGTATATTTTAATGACAATTTAAAATATGTTCTTCACAGAGGTGAGGGGATGATGTCTGTGGGGCAGATGACCCAGTGCAGGCAGAATAGATGTAACCTGAAGGAAGCTGCAGCCTGTGGGGTTTTGCACTGCAGCAGCTTTGGAAGAGTTGCATCCCATGAGGAGGTTTGTGAAGGATTGTATCCCATGGGAGGGACACTGCAAAGGAGCAGGGGAAGGGTATGAGAGGGAAGGAGCAGCAGCCCTGAAGCATTATGAACTTAGCACAACCCCATTCCCCATCCACCTGCCCCACTCAAGGGTCCGGGGGGCAGAGGTACAGGAGTCAGGAAAATCTGAACCTGGAAAGAAGTGGGAGTAGTGAGAAAGCGTGTTAAATTTTGGTTTGTTTCTCACTATCCTACTCTGTTTTCAATGAGAAATAAAAGAAATTATTCTTTCTCAATTTTAATCTCTTTTGCCTGTAACTGCAAAATTAATTGCCTGTAATTGTCCCTCACTCAGCCCATCAGCTTTTAATCTTGCATTGTTCCCTTGTCCTGCTGAGGAGCAGAAGCGACAAAGTGGCTGGGTGGGCACCCACTGCAGTACTGAACAATGAAAGGGTAGTTTCTTATCAATATCCCTGTTCTCTGCAAAGTCTGTGCAGTTAAAAATAAAGTCAATGGGCTACACAAACTGGAGGGAAACTTTTAAAAAACAGTTACTAAGAAAAAGGTACTGAGAAAACCAGAAGAAGGATAATTGGTTGAAATTGCTTTCTGCTAAGTGCAATTTTTGGGAATATCATGGTGAATTTCTTATGTGTAAGCAGAGCATAAGGATTGGAAGGTGCAAGTGTAGATACTGTGATTTCCTACTGCCTTTCTCTGTGTGACACTTGTGAAATAATTTTTTGGGATGTCCACTTCTGGTGTTTATTCAAGAGAAAAATAAGGTGATTGCATTACTTTCTGTAGGTAAGTATGGAATAAACTTCTTAAAGTACAGACATCTTTAACAGGTAGAAATTTCGCAGTGTACAGTGGCTGGAGACTTTTATAAGACAAATTCAGACTAATATTGAGGATTTCCTTTTTAACAGAGAGCAGCTAGCCATTGAAATAGCTTTCCTTGTGAAGCATTGAATATTATATCATCTGCAGTCTTTAAATAAAGACTAGATCATTTTTGTAAAATGTCTCTAGCTCAGAAGTTGCAGAGTGGATACATCACTTACCAGTTTAAAGTCTACAGCTTCTACGAGCAGGTCAAGCTACGATGATTCCTTATAGAATTGAAATCTGTGTTAATTCTTAAGAGGCATATTAAATGTGAGTGATAGATTGGAAAATTGCCAAGAACAAGGAAACTTAGGTACAAATTTAGTGAAGTGCTTGTAGAGGTGAAAAAGGCCAACATAGACATGTTGTACAAACACAAAAGTCTGCATCCAAATAAAATGGTGGATTCACTGAATGACTAGTGATTTCATTTTAATGCATCTTACTATGGGTTTTATCTTGTAACACAAACTGGAAAAGTTTTAGAGAAAATCAACAATTCTATAGGACAGAGTTTATTTTTTGTTGTGGCATTTCTATTTAATTATGTCTGAATTGTGACATTTTAGTCAATGGATACAAATGGCAAAGAAAGCAAACAAAACATGGTGCAGGACTCATCTTTCTCTATGCTTACTCCTAAAAACCTGGTTTAAAAGTAGGATCACTAGCACTTCATCACATCCAGATTTTGGATGTTTTCAATTTTCATGATTCATGAATTCAAATTATATTTTCTGGAGAAACAGCTCTAGAATAGGGTGAAGCCAGGTGTTTATCACAAACCATATTGTATATATAGTCACAGATCATTTGTTATGATTCTAGTCACGTACCTCCATCCAGGCTGAAACTTCCACTGATTTTTGGAGGTGTTTAGAGAATGCTTGAAGATGAAGAAGAAATTGCTCATAAATTTATCCAGCTTGTAAAAACTACCATAGTATTGCTCTCTGAATTTTTCAATAACAAGAAGTTGACTTTTGTGCAGCTGCTGATAGCAAAAGGAGAAACCAGCAAAACTAAGTTGTCTACTATTAAACCTGGAGCAAACTTACAATTAAGCAAATAAGTGTAAAAACTGTTATGGCTGACACCATACAAATGTTTATTTTTTTGCTTTCCAGTCTGTGTATTCCATCAGAGTAACTGTGTGGTTTTATTATATTAACAATAGCGTTTTCCTCCAGAAAATAAGAGTGATTAATGATTGATTTGCAATTGTTCTATACTTTACCATGTGGTTCTTGCTATGCTTCAATTTAAATGCAGGCTTTATTGCCAACAGCTTTGTTCTACATCCCTCTAAGATTGCTTTTACACAGTAGGCATAGCAAGGAAAACTGCCAAAGGAAGGCCAAACTTTTCACATAGCACCTGTGCACACAAGAGCTGCACATCCCTAGTCTGTCAGAAGACAGACCAAGTTGATCAGTATAGTTCCCTTTTCTTTTAAGGACAAGGTGTCTTGTGGAAAAAGAATGTGTGAAGTTTGACATCTTGCTATGCACTTCCTCATCTGACAAATAGAAATTAGGGCTTTTCCCAGTTCATATGAGGGCTGTTCAGATTTGGGAGTCACGTACAGTGAAAGTTATTTCGTATCAAGTCCATTTTCCTTTCTGGTTTGATTCTTCTCCTTGGCTTTAGCAACCTACCTGGTCTAGCCAAATATGTTCTCTTCTTTTCTGGATGGCATTCACAGGCAGCTCATTTTTCCCTCCACACTGGAACAGAGTTTTCCTGGAGTAGTTCTTCTTTCTCAGAATTGAGGATGACAGCTCAAATGTTCTTAGAGCCTTTGCTAAATGGATTTTGGATGGTCTCTCAACAAGAGGCAGAACTGGATACTGATCAGGATGTCTTGCTGTACTAAACTAAGATACATGGGTGCAGCAACCTTAGCCTTTTTTTCATTTTCTCCTTAGCTGCAGGGAAAAGCATTGCATTAAACCACATCAATGTAGATTTAAATAGAGGCAGAGTTTGGAATAATTTCATGATAAGTATCCTTTGATTCTTTCTCTTCTTGAAGATCTAACTAACTAACTAACTAACCCACTCTCAACTAAACTGGCACTAAACCCCCATCCCTGCATCTCTTAGAATCTAGGAATTTTTACAAGTGGAGCTGATGCTTTCCTTGTGCAATAAATGGAGTGGCAGCCACTGACATATTCCAATATATCCTGCTTCTAAACAATGCTTATCCTGTAAAGCACATTTACCAAGAGTAATCCTACATCATTAAATCTTCTAGTATTCATACTATTTATCAGCTGATTTCTACTATCTTTTACCCTTCAAAAAAGTTAGAAATCTCTTCCACATGTGATTACCCAGATAGCTGGGTGTTGACTATGTGTGAGCCACTAAGGGAAAGTATATCACTACTTGTGAAATTTTAGAAGACACACCAGGGTTCTCGTTGTGTGGTTTTATGAAATTATGATGCATTCCATTGGTTTATTTCAAGTTATCTATTATCTGGTTCCTGTTTTACATTAGGATAAAGAGTACTTTCCAAGTACAGACCCAGACCATTTATTATATAGAATAATTCATCTCTATCCACAGCTATTTCTCAAGAAAAGTTGTAAAAAGAGATAATGCAGTTGATTTAGGAAAATTGAGCTTTGCTCATAGTAAAATATGACTAGCTGGTAAGTGGGCATTTCTTTTCAGTAGCAGCGATAATGAAATTTCTTCCTGTCTCATATTTGTGGATTGGAACAAATAGCTGCCAAGTTCTCAAGGCAGGGGTGTTTCTCACCTTTAGAAATATGTCTCTTTTCACATTTTAAAATTAAATTTATTTTCTGTATACAGAGAAAAGAAATTGAAGATCTAGTGATAAACTGGATTTTTCTGCATTTTGGGGGGTTTCTCTAGTCCCTTGTTGCTAGACAGAATGAGACACTACAGTACCTCATGTAGTTTTATTCAACTTATTTGGCTGGAAGTACTGAACACTTTCAGCAGCTACATGACAATGCTGCACTGTGTCTTTTTGTGTCTGTGAGCTGTATGTTTCCAAAGCTCAGAAGTCTGATTCAAAGAAACTATGAAAATGCACAGACAGCAGAAATGACAACTTACAATATCTTCTGTGGCTCACAATGGATGGGAGCCATGACTTCTGTCTCCTGTTATTTTGTGTGGGTGGTCACTTGACAAGTTATCTGCAGGGATATTACTAGTACACTGATACTTTTATTTGAAGTCCAAGCCTATCAGTTAGAATGAAATCATGCTGAAGAACAAATAATTTTACAAGGACAGTGAAAACTTTCTTTGAAATGAAACTTAGCCTCATGAAATCCACAGCTCTGGCAACTGTCTCCAAGTGTTTCTGTAGCTGATTGAGGAAAACTGTCAACAAAACACCTCATTCCCATGAGCATCAGAGCATCCCTGCTGCCAAAAATAGTCTCATTTTTATGACTCTATAACCTGCCAGCATCTAAATATGACTATTAGCCACGACACTGTGGAGAAAAACTGCTTTGATTTTGTGAGCTGAGTACTCACAGATCCCCATTACACAATAGTCCTAATAAGAAACTCAGGTCTCATATGGCCTGGATTTGTAGGAAGAGCTGCATGTACATTAGGTACAGAGGTGTTTTACTTAATGCAAAAGCCACCAAAACTTCTTGTACCAGTCTACACATGGTAGAGCTTTTCTGAAAAGGCTAAATATATCCTCCCATTACAAATAAAATCAGACATTAATAAAAGGTTTCAACATCTGCTGTTCTCACTCCGTTTCTTCGATTTTTTTTTTTAACTGGAAATAACTGGGGAAAAGGTGATATTTTCAAGAAAATTTCAGTACTAAATAAGTATCTTTCTACCACAAAGAATTTCTAAGCAGCTATCAATTTCCACTTGTCCACTTCACAAAAATGATTACAAAATCCCAAACCCTTCTTGAAACCTGCACATAAACCATTCTTTTTCTCCTGCATTTCTATGAGTGAAAGCAGCATTGCCTGCATTCCCCCTGCATGTGGTGTGACTGAGTTAAGCCTGAATTAAGAATGCCAAATTACGATGTTGAACTTCTAGAGAAGAGCTCCAGCTGATGTCCCTGCTGGATGCTTTCTCAAGTTCCATTCTGTGTGGGGGCAGCATTATGTATCATGCTGTCTAACTCATTCATAATTGATTACCTCAAGCCTCTGTCCATAAAGCTGAAATATTATGCACATCACTGTATTGAATGGGCTGGATGCAAACTTGAAAATGAAATGGGTAGACACTCTGCCCAGAATATAGTGCTCTATACTGCCATAATGGAGGAAACATAATAGAGTGTCACAGAAAACTCTCAGGCATTTCTGTCATTGAGAAGAATGGTTTTCATGAGGATTGACCAATCTATCTATCTCTGTACCAATTCATATTTCTGTCTTCATTATCTATTTCACAAGAGATATGCAGTGTTTCTCCAGATGCGTTGCACAGATGGGAATCTGTGCTCTTATCAGCAAATCTTTTGACCCAAACCACTTTAACAGTGTACAAGGAAGGACTCACAAGAAATTAAAATCTACATTTGCTAACAAATCTGTTAGTCTCAGATGGTATTTTACTACTTTGAGTATTTGTGAGCAAATTTTTGATTGAAAGGTTAAAAATTAATATGAATCTCATTCTGCCTTGGGAGTTGTCCTGGTTTAGGACAAATTAGGGGAGAATCTCCAAAAGGAGCCCCCTAGAAAACAAACCTCCACCACCCCTCCCCCCAGCCCTGGGTTTGGGAAGGGATTTCTCGGAGGACAAGTGGAAAAAACTTGTTTATTAACAAATGAACAAAAACACTCCCCCAACACAAGGGAAAAGAAACCAGCCCCCAGATGATACTCAGGAATTGCTGTGCCGGGGAGGGTACGAAGCTTCTCACGCAGACTCCGGCGATCCCCAGGTGAGGTCCAGAGCCGGTCCAAATCTTCAGGGAGGGAAGGAGGGAAAGAAAAAAAAGAAAAGGGGAAAAAAGAAGAGAAAAAAAAAAACCTAGCAGCTAAGCCAAGCAGCAGAGCCAAGCAGCAGAGCCAAGCAGCGAAGCAGCAAAAGCAGCAAAAGCCCCGGAGCCGTAGCCGCCCGCAGCAGCCTGCCGCGGCCCCCCCTACCTGGGGGCAGGGAGCCGCAGCTAGTAGACATAACATCACAGAATAGAGGGACAAAGGGCACGATTGGGATACGAGGCAGCGCCAACCCAGGACAGGAGTAGCATAATTTTATTATCCTGCAGATCAGGTAATTGTTATTGTTATTACGATGATCAGATTCACAGTTGTATTATTTCAATCCCAGTGTAGTCATATACTGGTAGAAAATTGAATCAGTAGATCAATGACTCTGGCCTTTACAAAGAAAATTTCTGTCCTGGCTAGCCACAGCCTGACTAAAAAGGAAAGTGAAATTACCTATGAACCTAAGAAAGTGCTAAGCCAGCTTCCTTTAGAGAAAGTACCAGCACATATTTATGTCTCAACGTGGCCCCAGCATATGTGGCTTAAGATACAAACAACCTCAGCAATACCTGAGATCCCAGGTTATTAAAAATCTATGCTTTAGCTAAGTTAGATGGCAGTGATTGTTTTTGGTGGAAAAGAAAAATCAAGGGATTCTGTACTGCTGGTGGAGCTGGCTGAGTCTAATACCGACTGCAAGAGATCTAGAACTTCATTGCTGCTAATCCAACGCAACTTCCCTTCACTCCACTGCACCTAGAATTCCTTATGCCTTCTTTAAAAGAAACTCAGTATAAAAATAGAACACTAATTATTAACTAGAAAAAGAATAGTCACTCTGCTATTTTGACTGTCTTCAACGTAACAGTGAAAATTTTATTATTATTATTATTATTGGAATATTAAGTCTGGCAACATACTCAGAATTTATGCAGAAAATGACAGGTAGAAGAGAGATGAATTATGAAATCACACAAGAAATCTCTATCAAAGTTAGGTTTAGAACTAGTATTCCCTGATGCATAACTCTGTACTTGGACCTTAAGAAATTCTCTCCTATCAGCTACTTGTGCATATGCAGAACAAGTTTCAAGCTCACATTGTATACCTGCCCTGACATTCTTGGTGCTCAGCTGTTTGGACATTTGTGCACTTTATGTCACACATGTGCCTTCTCTGTACAGCACCTGCTGCCAGATGATCTCATTGTCCCAAAGCACACCCATGTGCTATATATAGCTGCACATCATCAGGAAATATCAACATGCATGTGAATTTTCTACTTTTAAAGCAAAAATCCCCAATTAATTTTTTCCCACCTTAAAAAAAATTATAGGAGAAAAAGGTAGCCAAACCCCTCAATTAAACTAGGGAATTGCCTGCTCCTTCTGCTAGTTTCAAAAAAGATATAAAAAAGAAAACCTAGGGTAAACACATTTCCCAATGATTATAGGGCTATTCAGCTCTGCACTAGGTATGTGAAATTGCATCAGTATCCAGTATCAGTCTCCTAATCCCACAATATACATTTTAAAGTAAGGACACATTTCTTTCGTTGTCTTCATAAGGAAAGTATCAGCTTCTTTCTCTCCGGTGGCTGTGATCTCATCTTTGTTTCTAAATCTGTCACAAACTTCATTTGTGTCCTTTGTAGTTTTTTTCTTCCCTCCACAATGGAGACCAAACATCTTATTTCATGGAATCTTTGTGTAAGTACAGATTTAAACTAAAAATACCCAAAAAACTAGAAAGCATGCATCATGGATCTCACAGCACTGGAAGGGGCTAAAATAATCCAAATTATTCTTGCACTCTCATAGGCTTAAAACTGTTGGAGAATCAGTGTTATTGTAATATCAGCTGAGAGGGAAGTATGTTGTGCACACGCTGTGCACTGCCTGTTGCTTCAAGCAACAGTAACAACCCAATCCATTCCCAATGTCTGACAGCATTCTGCCTCCTGTGGACTGGTACCTGCCCCTTTCCAGGGGTAGTGTAGCAGCTGGGAAGGAGGTGTATCTCATGGAAATTGCACACAGTTTACTTGCACAAGAAGAATCCTCTCACTTCCTGATTAGGAGGTTTTTACAAGGTTACTGAGCATTACTTATGACAACCTCTCAGGTTTTGTAACAAACTTACCCCATCGGAATCAATTCCCAAATCTGTAACCTGTTTTTTTGGTGTGGTTTTGTTTTGTTTGTTTGGGGTTTTTTGGTTGTTTTGTTGTTGTTGTTGTTTTTGTGGGGGGGTTGTTTTGTTTTGTTTATTGCATTGTTTATTTTAATGAAAAGAGAGAAAAAGTTAGAAGTAGGGAAATACCAAGTTACACGATCACCTACAAGCATACTCTTACCTCCCATGAAAGATACTGTCTTGGGAAAGAATTTTTTTGCAATTCAAACAATTTTACAACTCAATTTTAATTTTACAACTCAAATTATTTTTAATAGCACATATTCATGAGTAGAACTGTCTCCTCCATGTAGAACGGCAGCACTTGTCAGCAGAGATTAATTCTTCTAGTGCTAGTGATGATGCACCTATATTAGTTCAAGGCTAGACTGCCAACGTAAATGAGGAGCCAGAGCACTGTAAATCAAAAAGATACTGGCATACACTGCACAGCCTGGCACAATTATGTGACATGTGAGTCAGGACGTGTAGTACATGAAAGATTCAACAATCAAAATCTTCACTCCTAATGGCTGACATGTCTTTAAAGGGTTCAGCTGTGTGACACCCATTTAAGTAAATAAAGGTATAAATCTTAAATTTTCTGTCCCACATTCAAGACTTCCCACATTGTAGTATAGCTTTCTTCATACAGAGCATGAAATATCATCATATTGTCCCCTTAAAACCTGAAGTCAACAAAATGAGGAGTCAATCCCTTTAGTTTATGATGCGCTACCTCACCTCCTTAGCATTATATACACAAAAAAAAAAAGATGAAGAGAGGCATTATTTTCTCATTTTTGGAGTGCTTTACTTGTTATTTTGTCTTTTAAGAAAGGCAAGTGAAGAGGAATACAAATGAGCATCACAGTTAGTGTCTCATTTTTTGCTGTTGCATTTTTCTCCCCATTTTAACATTTGTAATAAATCTAGGTTTAGGGAGATGCAGACTGGGGCAACAGTGATGCTACCCCACAGGTTGCTTCTGTCCAAAAGGGCAACTGTAAGACTGTTCAAGATCTCTGAGCTTGGCTCTTGTTCTACTTGCATTAAAGAATTACATCCACGTCTCACTGAAGATCAGCATTCATTTGTCCTTACTCAGTAAAACACTGTCTTGAGGGAACAGTGGTATCTCCCACTGATATGTTTATCTATACTACTGTCTGTCAGTACCTTGCCTGAAGCAAACCCCAGTTTTCTTCATTTTGAGGCACAGTCTTAAAATCTGTTACACCACATGCTGAATTTCTGAGATATTTTGCCTTCAAAACTTCATACACGTCTGTAAATGTGCTAGGAGTCAAATCTCAGATCTGACTTTGGACGTATTTGCAGTCTTTAAAGAAATGGTTTGCCATAGCTAAGTAATGATATGCTGTTAAATAAAATTAGCTATTCAGTATTATGACTATGATGATGAAAAGTCAACAGCACACTAAATCCCACTTCAAGATGGGGAAACTTCTTGAGTTAGTTCAGCAGCAGCAAGCTAGTAGAGTTAAAAACTAAAAGAGTGGCAAATTATTATATTCACTTTCAAGACAGGATATGGCTCTAATATTTCCCTCACAATTTTTAATAAGAATGTGCTTTATGAATTTAATATATATTGTGAAAGTTCATGTACACGTAAGATAGTCTTTTTATTATACAGGGGATACAGGGGATTTGAGAACTGCTCCTTCTAGGCCAAAATTTAGATTATCCAGTCATACATCTCTGTCCTGGTGTAATGGTACATGACTGAGCAGATATAATAATTTCATTACTAATAAATGAGAGATGTCCATTCCCTATCCTGCTCCAGTAGTCTATTCCTTTTCTGACTGTACAGTGCCTCCTCTCTCCTGCATCTCTGCTTGCACTCATTTCATCCTGTTTCAGTCACAACTTAAGAAAAAAATAATTGGAGTAACAGGTGAAACAGCTATCTGGGTTAATGAAATGGATCTGTCTGTGTAGGTGGGCAGGAGTGAGAGTAGGAAGATTAAAAGATTCTCCTCTTCCTCCGCTTCACCAAATTGCTAGGCTTGTTCAGCACATCCCATAACAGGTGTTTCAGCTAAGAATGGTATAAAGTGTTGAAGAGAATGAGAACTAGATCCCTCTGTCCTTTACACAGACAGTACAAAGAGATGCAGGATGTTTACACAGTCAGAGTGTGTTCTGGTCCAGACTCCTTCTGACCTGTGCAGTACTGGCACAAGTGTTTTCTGTCCAGCACTGTCCAGCAGTACAGGCTCAGCTGCTCTGCATTCAAACTGCAAAGGCAAATAAGACAACAAATGTAGATAATTCAACAGTGGTTTTTTTGTGTGTGTGAGACTGCTTCTGTGAACTCCAGATACTTCAACAAACTGTTGAGTCCTGAAGATTGCTGATTCTGTAAGGGGTAAAAGACAGATGTGAAAAGATACAAATCATAATCCCCGCAAACAGAAGGAAAAGGCTGTGCAACGATGCTGAAGAATTCTGACTCAGTTTTGTTTTTAATAATTGTTATAAAATCATGATTTAGTGCCACAAGTGTTTCTTATATGGCTATATGGCCATATATCCGTACTCCATGTGTTGTCTAATTTTCAGCTACCTGGCAACTGTAAATTATGTAAAACCCTTAAGAGGCTGGATACTTTTGCAATTGTTTATTTGTTCATAATGTAGTTTTTATAGAGAGTACTGAATATTTCTAAAGCTGAAAGCAAAATTCCATGTTTCTTTCTTTGGGTGCAGTGCAGGTTTAAGCAATTTCTGCTCTCAGCCCTTCCTTCCTGTCTCCACACCACCACATCCATTGTCCCAGCACAGCTGTTTGTGCAGCTTGTGGTGAAAATGGGAACCATCTGAGAAATCCCGGGGCAGCAGAGAGGAATCAAAATCAAAAGGAAGCTTATAACAATGTGTGAATTAAGATGTATGAGAGGCCGACCTTACATTGTGACATCTATGAGGTCTATGGAGGCCTTGTTAAGTTGACCCTAAAGAATCTGAGGTCCGGGAAAACTTTTAGAGTCTCTTATGAAATTTCAAAATAAGTCTAAAGAACCCTCTTATTTATCTAATTCAAAACTTCTTTTTCTGTCTAATGACCTTAATTTTTAGCTGTTTGTTGTTTGAAGATTCTTTATGGAGCAATATTAAACTTACTCAAAAATAAACCTTCCTGAGGAGTTAGGACAGACCCTTATGTGACAACTGTTCCCTCTCTTTTTGCTCTTCTCTCAGAAAGTAAGATGAATGGTAGCTAGATATATGCTTATGTAAACATATAGGTAATGTGTACATATAATCTTTGCAACATTTTTGAAAGCCACTCTATTTTTTTTTGTGTCAGGTAAGCAGTTTGTCTGGTTTTGCTGCCTTTGGGGGAGCAGAGTATTCATGACAGCTTTCTTAAATACAATATCCATATAATTAAACACAGTTTTATTCAAAATATTTTATACTTGAACAAAGCTGAACATTTAATTTCTGCAGTGACCCATAGACATTGATGTTTCACCCGTCTGTTGGGCAGTTTCTCCAGAGTGCCTCAGTTTCTTCTTTTCTTGATAACAAGGGGTTCTGTCACACTTAAGTCTCACACCAGATGTTGCCCATTTATAGACATATAATTTTGGAGCACTTCACTGTCCAGATGCTTTGCATATGGGAGGCTGGGTATCTGGTTTCCATTCCAGGGACCAGGCAGTAAAATGCATATCATTTAGGTGCTTTGAGATTTTGGCTAATTTCAAGTCTGTGAATAATGGTTGGAACTGTTCATATCCTTGATGCTAGGCAAATGCCCAAGAGATTTACTAAAATATTAAACCACACTAACACAGCGGTCTCTAACTCAGAGCTTTTAGTCACAAACACATTTTTCTTTCCTCATACACTGAGTTTGCTGTGCTTTTAAGTAATTATTTTTCTCCTTAAGCCTTAGATACGTGGCAAAATTTCACTGCTATTTTACCCTGATAGTTTTGTCTTCAGATTAGACAGCTAAAATGAAGTAATTTTGGAAAGCTGCATTTCCTTAACATCTTTCCCCAGAACATCTCAAAATGCATTATGAAAAATAATCAAGCTCTTCAGTATGTCAGAGACACTTGAATTCTTGAAGGGAAATTAATTCTGACACAACTCAAGCCTTTCTTCCCACCCAGTTCTCCTGTCCTGATTCATTCCTCCTCTCTCCTTCTCCTCCCATGCTAACAGAACTTCAACTACCTTTGATTCATACCTGTTTAACAGCTGTATCTTAGTGCAGACTATTTCTGCTGAAGGCTTGATTACACCATAGTTCACCAGTCATCAAAATCTGTTTTCCTTCTGAAGTCCTTTTTTTTTTCCCCATACCCCTTTATCTTTTTAATCAACTACTACCTGTTCAATTTACACTTTGTCATTTATTGAATGAATCTTATTTCCTCAGTATCTTTTTCCTTTCTGTTTTAATGTGTTGCATTTCAGTTCCACCCCTTTCATCAATCTTTTGACATGTTTCTTAATTATTTTTTGCAAGATTGCAAAACAGACTCTTTCTTTGTATGTGTTTCCTTTTCGCTTGAATCAAAAACCTGAAAATCAACTAGACTTGCTTTGAAGGAAATTTCTTTTGCCTTTTCACACCACTCTTCACTAACCACTTCAACTTCTTTCAGTTAAGAGAGTATCTCACATCTTTGGACTTCTAGTGTTGGAAAACATACTCTCTTTTCACCTGTTGAGTTTGGGTTGGACATGAAAGATTCAGAGGACATCACAAAATCAGAAAATGTCAAGGGACTGAATCAAAAAGGAAGAATGTCTACATCTGGTTTTTCACTGAATGTATTCTTTATCTTAACACCCTAATTTAAAGACTATGCCATGGGAGCTGTCATTGCTATTCTGTGTACTTTGCTGGATAAAAATCACTAAAAGACATATACTGATGCTGATTTCAGACAAGGTTGTCTTTGTTAGTCTTTTTCACTCATTTAGTTGTCAGTAATGATGAATACAGTATAAATGGAAGACACGGTGGTTCTGTCAGAGCTAGTGAGAAATGCTTTACATTTTCCTTACCAAAATGGTTAAACAGATGCCCAAGGCACGTTTACCACCTGTACTACTCCTAAAACTGTACCAGATATCTCAGTAGCTGCTTTCCTCAGAAGTAATGTTGCAGGCTAGAGTCCCTCTTTCAGCTGCTGCCTCTTCTCAGTGTTCCTTGCTACCTCCCCAACACCTTTCATCTACCTTCTGGCAACTTTAATATTTACTGATGATGGCAGTGAGAAGCATTGAAGGTTTTAATATAATTATCAGTGTTAGTTGTAATATTAGTCAGAGATTCTCGTATTCCACTAATTTGCCAACTAATTACTTTGCTCATTTAAGAAATAAAAATAGCAAGTCATATTTTAAAAATAATAATAATAAAAAGCATTTTAGAAATTACTGTTTCAAAACATTGACTCAAGAACCTACTTCTTGCTCTCAAGACCCGAAAGTGTACAACCTGATAATGGGATACTGACAGCTTGGTTTTGTCTTTGATAGCATTAAAAATTTGGGGATTTTGAAAATAAAACCCCAAATATGTATGAAAGCTGTTGAAGGAACAGATTATCAAAGTTCTGAGCTTTAGCAACACCATGATCATTCAGAAGTCTTCTCTTGATAGAGAATAAAAATATTCTGCCCTTTTCAAAACTCTCAAGCATTCCATTTCACCAACAGATGTGACATATGAGCACCATCAAGTGGCAAGGCACGTAAATTACAGCTAGTATTTCGACTTCCTCCTTTTTCCTCAAACCACAGAATCTAACTAGGCATTTAGAGGTTTATATTAAATTTCCTGTATTTTTTAAAAAATTCGCATAACTGTCTTTCTGCTAACTTCTCAAAGATGTGGTAGAAGTAAAAAGATTTTTTGGAATACTCTGCATGTCACCTGAACAGGACATTTGAGTCTTCCATTGTGGTTAATACAGGCAAGTATTTTCAGAGTATCTAAAATTCTTTTGCAAATACATCCTTTTTTTTCTCTGTTACTGCTATCACAATCATAACTGATTCCTCCCTAGTGTGACAAGACCCCTGTTCCCCTTACGGCAGGATAAGGATTCATCAACTGAACTGTATCTGCTGCTTCCTGAGAATAGGGTTACAATTGTTCAACTCCTTTTCCCCTCCTTTTTTATGCTTACATATATTTCTTTTTTTCCCCCTATTCTCTTTCTTTTCTTCACTGCATGATACTCTGTAAGGTGTCAATATAATTTTGATCCTTCAAAAAAGACTAAAAACAGGCATCAAGACTCTATGTCTATCCTGTACTTCACTGAATTTGGGAACCTCCACTGAAGAGTATGGAGGTAATTATGTGGCCTTCATTGGTGCCATGTTAATGGTGACAGATTCTTTTAAATTTCTGTAGCAAAATCAGATCTCAAAAATAATTTTGGTTAGAGGAACCTTATGCTTTCTGCAATAATTATATTGGTAATCTATTTTCACTTTCCATATAGATGATTCTGTTCTTAGGCCACTTCCTAAGAACAAGTCTAAGACTCAATTAGGATTTTCTTTAATTTTAAGCATGACTGACTTTTGCAATGGTCTCTTCCTTAAACCATCCCACTCACCCCCCCAGATTAATTGTAGCTATGACTGACATGACACACAGATATTCTGGCTTTTAAGTAGATAAATATTAAACCTCTCTCTTCTGCCTTCTTTTACTACTTTGCTCCCAAAGGTGAACTACCAAAGCAGTGTAAATTACCTTGGCTTTAACAGCAAATGTACATACAATTTCTTTCTTTGCTTCAGTTCTTTCATTAATATGTAAGAACCTGGATGTCACACTTTACAGTAATTACTTTTAGATTTTTTTAAATCTTCACATCTGGCTTTTTTTTTTTTTTTAATCAGTACTGCTTTCTTTATGCTGGACAGACTGTGCCTTTTTAAGAGACCATCATACTAAACCAGAGCTAAAGAACTTCTGCACTTGAGCGTGTTCAATCATAGTTATTTTCAAATTATGAACTGAACATCTGACAGTAGACAAGATATACATTCTGGGCTTTCTCAAGTCTGAAACATTTCATGAAGCCAAGGTGATGTGCTAAGTGGAGTTTATGGGAAGCAACCAATTGAGAACCAGTGGTTTTAAATGAGTGGAAAATCTTAATACTTATTAAAAGTGTTTGAAGTAAAGAGCAAAAGGGCACACACATATACCCCAGCAGAATAATCTTCAGCTGTTGGCTAAAGCAGCATTAGTCCCCTTTGTGATGCATTAAACGGAAGTAGCTCTTGCACTTCAATAGAAAGATCTTGCTCACATTCATTTTAAGAGCTCTTCTGTAGCAGCAAACATTTAACCATAACTCTACATTGAAAACTAGGGTTCATATCAGTAAAAGCATGTGTCAGTACAGGTAACTCATCTGTAAGAACAGAATTCTGCACTCTGTGGACTGGGCACAGAGGGATGCATGGCAACTACCCCAAACAGTCACTTTAGAAGCTCGATGTGGTATGATGGTGGAAATTTGCTGTTCCTCTGCCACAGATGGAGTATTTTGTACATGTTTACTTTGTCTGTAATGGTGAGCCATTACATACATGCTAATATTGCAAATACGTCAGTTACAAAAGAACAAGCTGCCTAAATTATGCCAGCTCTACCCCATATGTTCCAATACATGCATTTTAGAGGACTTCTTTAAATGCTCTTTTAGGCGCACAATTTCTATCACATGTAAAATAAGCCTGATAATTAAATATAGCTTTTGGTCAACTAATGCTACTAGTTCAACTTTCCAATGATTGGAAGTTACTTCAAAAACTCTCAGGTTAGAAGTAGAAAATTATCTGAGATTATTCTCCTGTGACAAAAAAAGTTATCCACAACAAATTTTATCAAATTGGTAAAGTGCTTTGCTTAAGATTCTGCTCCTTTCCTATTTATTTGACATAGCTTTTCCATACTGACACACTCAAAACTGTAGTCCTGAGACACAGAGCTTCAGAGACTTAAATTTACCTCAAATAAATTAATCTGGTTCTTTGATGCTGGGACAATGTAAGCAGGTTCTGCCCTTTGCTTGTTAGAGGTAGAAAAGTCAGAATTTACACTTAATTTTAAAACACTTTATGGTACGGAGTAGATCATGTACCAGCTTCCAGAGTATCCTGCCAGTTTACAACACTATATCATACAGTGTATTCAGAGTAAATGACCCAGTCCACTAGTTTAAGGTGACTGATTTTTTGTTTTCAAGTTCTTTTAGCATCTCTATGAATCTAGTTAATGTCTTTCTTTCAGATTGCCCAGATGAGGAAAAGGCAGGGTGTGTTACAATAAGTGTATTCGGATATCACAGAGAAATAATTTATCAATCTCTTTATTCATAGGTTAAAATGTAATGCCATACAGTTCTTAACAATTACTGACTGAAAAAAAAATCTGCATAAAACAGAAGCAAAACTGAAGGAGACTAATTTAAAAAGCCATCTTGCTTCAACTTTTGAAACAATTACATAGAGAATAATATACATATTTACATTACAAGTATATTATATAAATATAATATATATGTAATCTTGTAACCACAATAAATATCAAGGTCCTTTTTAGGCACACAGCATAGAAAAAAATGCAGAATCTGCACAATCCTTAAGATTCTTGGAGTGACTCACTCTAACATTGTTTTCACACTGAAAAAGCAAATATTTTACACAAAATATACAGCCACAGTTTATGCAGTCCCCAGTGAACAGGGAATCTCTGATCGCCTTCCTATAAGTCTACTCCTTGATTTTCTAATACTATTGCTCTATACAGCTATTACATAAGAAAATAGTTTGCAGGTTCCTTTTTTACTCAGCTAATAGCCTAAGTAATTTAAGTGCTAATAAAGTAAGTACAGCATATCTACATAAGGTATATACAGACGTTTACACAAACACAGGTTTGGTGAACTACTATGGAGCTCACCATTAATACTTGGGAGTTAACCTGAAATTCAGCAGAAATAAAATGGATTTTCAATGATATAATCTCAGAAATACTTTATCATTTGAGCAAGACCTGGGCTTCAGAAATAGAAAGCTTTAAATTTAGAAGTTATTTTAAAAATCAGATTCTTGGCTATGCTGGCAGATGTAGGCTGCCATTGAATTTGAATGTTTCCTTCAGTGCAAATAAAAACTCAGAGAATGAATCCGAAGGGAGTTTTCTCAACCAGCACGTACAGTCACGACATTTTACAGACTGTCACTATGGAGCACCTGAGATCGCACCCTAGCAAGTGACGCTGACCACTTCTCATGGCAGGGCTGTGATCAGTGAGAGAAGAAACAAACAGCACTTTTTTTTGTGTGGTTATAAATCAGACTCTGGCATGTCAGGCATGTCTGCCATCAGGTAGCCGATACCATAACGTCCATTTGGAGCCGTGTCCAGGGTCGGGGATCCGGTCTGTTTCCGATATATGTTTTTGCTGAAATTTGGAGACGGCACTTCACTCGGACTCTTCCCATGAATCAGACTTGTATTATCTCCCTCCAGATTAACAGGTTCCTTTATTATCCGCCCTCTTTTGTAGGATACAGATGCCAAACTACCAGAACTGTCATCAATAAGGTTGCAACGGCGTACCATGAAGACTATTGGGACTGGCAGTATGGCCAACACCATCAGAGATATACAGACAATCATTCCCCACGTTGGATAGCTGTGTAACTCTTCCATAGCCTGAAAAACACAACAGAAAAACTGTTAATCATCATTACCAGAAAAATAACAAAAACCAGCAGTCCTCATTGAGATCCGTAGTTTTCAAGCACATACTCCACTGCACTCACAGTGTGGGCACCACTACAGATCTCAAATTTGAAGAGTCATGGAGATGTAGGATTGCTATCTTTCAGCCAGTGAGCAGGACTAAAACACTGCTGAACAGTTTCTGAGAGCACTTCAGCAGCACACTGAAAATCAAGATTTTCACTTTAGGCTGTTACATTTATTTCTCTGTAGTTGTTCTCTGATCCTTTAAAGGGTGTCCAGAACAGACAAGTGTGCAGTGGTATGTGTAACTATGCCTGGAAAATTGTTCTGTAGGCTAATAGCTGGTCTAGACAGGAACCATCTCAGTTATTGTACTTTGCATAAACTTCAGGTAAACTATAATGCTGGGGCACTGACTACACCCCACACCTCAACTGCATCCATTCATCAATGGCCAACAGGCTCCACTTGCCTAATTTTGTACGTGGAAAGGAATGGCATGTTTGATATTCTATGGTATTTATCTTTCTAATTTTTGAGGGCAAGAATCAAATGTAACAAGAGCATTTTTCTGAGAATCATGTAATTGTCTGGATAGAGGCAGGCATACTACCTACCCATAGTAAAGCCAGTCTCTTGTGTTTATCCTTTACCTGTCTTTGCTGTGACTTCCAGCCTCTTGTGTCTATCCTTTACCTGTCTTTGCTGTGACTTCACCCCACCCCTGGCCAATTTGGGAAAGTTTTGTTAGATTAATTTCTCTGACATTTTCTCTCTCTCCATTTTGCATTAAAAGACTGTAGAAAGAGTTGAGGGCTCATGAGCCTACAACTAGCTAAAGTCTTCAGAGTTACCTTGAATGAATCTCTTTTTGAAGTGAAAGCTCAGAACTATCCTGCCACTTACCCTGACAAGTTCTTATCAGAGACAGGTTTTAATACAGCTGCAACCTACATTGTGATGTGCTCCCAAAGGGAAAAAATTATGACCTGGCAAAATCTCAGTATTTAATTCCACATAAAAAACTTGATGTGATATCTGAAATGATTTATGCAGTTACCACCTGTTTTCTGCAGTAAAACAAGACTTAATGAATGTGAACAACCTCTCCCATCATTAAGAATTTCTTCATCATACATTACAAAATAAAAGTCACCCCAAGCATAAAGGTTTGTGCCAGTGATATTTTAAAGTAGAACTACTCTAAAATTAAAAATCTGTTGGTTTTACGTCACAGTTACTTGAGATAAAAAGCAACCATGTCAATATTTATACTGATTTTGAATTTCTAATTGTAATTTTTTTGTCTGTTCATGTGTTTCTCAAATGTTTCAGGTACAATCACTATGATGACGATGGTATCATATATACATATAGACCCTACATCATATACACATATACATTCTATATACATACCGTATCTTCAATCCAAGCATTGTAACCAGGAGGACTTAATCCCATTTGGACAATGCTAGCTACTAGCAAACATAACAATACAAATGGTGAAACATACTTCCACATGTAGTAATAATACTGGCTTGGAGAAAACCCCAGCATATCCTTCAGGTCCTCCATAAATCTGTGAAGAGATTAAAATGTTATTGTTAGTATAGACACTGAGATTTTGAGCACTATAATTGATACATAGCACCTAACCTGCGGGAATCAACAGACTGGAAAAAATGAATATATAGAAATAGCTGTAGTTTTAATTACTTGATGGGCTGAAAAATAAAGCTTATACTAGTAGTTCAGATGAGATGAACAAAAGGAATCCCTGCACAGTGCACAATGCTTCTTCCAGTAAGCTGCTTGTTAGACTGTGCTGGAAGATATTTAAACTCACTTTTCTTTTATAAGATTCTTTTTTACATTTTCTCGTATTGTCTACTAGGTTGCTTACCAGCACATCTTACAGATCGTGCAATATTAGTTTTCAACCCACCCATGTGCTGCAGTCTAAAAAACTAACTTATGCATAAGCTATGGTTTGCATCATATAAGCTGCTGAAATAAAACTTTGCCAAGCTATAAAACTGCCTCCTTTCTCCTCAAAATTTTAAGATAAGACATGAACAAAACTCCTATTTCTGTACTCATGATGGAGTACATGGTTCCAGAGCCAGTAGAAACAGAGAATGCAAAGACAAATAATTCTTTTGGAGTGTGCACAAGCAGTGATTGTTTTAACTCCCTTGTGGTCCCACTCCCTTTTGAAATGTGAATCTCAAAAAAGCTCTTATAGAAGGATGTCTTCCAAGCAGTCACACATGTAAAGCTTCTGTTATGCAAACTCTCAGAAAAAAATTTAACTGCACAGCTTAAGGCATTCTGTTGTTTGTTTACACTGAAATAAAACACATCACTAAAAGGAAGCTGAGTTTACAAATTGATTGTGCCCTCTATAGGTAGCCTTCACTTTCTGAGATCTCCAGTTCTTTTTCCAGTTGAATGTGAATCTGTAATCTTTAAAGTAAAGTCTTCCACTGTCTCCATCCTGCTTATCCTCTTCTAAAAGTCTCCTTTAGCTCAAGCTCCTTATAGCACTGATTCCAGCATGGAGATTTTCCTTCTTGGCTACAGAGATTCACACATTGTCTCTTTTCTATAGCACTCTTTGGAGGCTATGCTTTGGTTTTCTACTATCTGATCAAAGACTTTATGCCTAATAAGACATTTATATGGAATTTCATCTACAAGGAACCCTTGGCACTATCATGGCCAACAGCAACCTGAGGCTGTTGATACTGACAGTTTTTGCAAACTGAATTGCTAGGTTCCTGAAGGATATTCTGGAGAAACATATATCAGAAAAAATACTAGGAATACTCCAGAAGGAATACTGGGGTGGTCATTACAAATGAAAAACTTGGTTGTTAACTTTTCAGTGTACCCTGTCAGAAACCCTTCTGAAAACATGAATCGCCCACATGGTGAATCATAAGCAAAGGATTAACCATATTTTAGCTATGCCTAAACATCAACTTCCTCACAGGTAAGGTGCTGACTTTTGGCATGTCTACCTTCATTCACAGCGGAGCTTGGACATTACCAACCTTATATCTAGGTCATCTGTTTTATCTTTTGGTAGCATGTGTAAAATAATCTACGCTGTGTTTTTATATCTAAATGATCAATTATAGGATTATACATGTGGTTCAAGTTGGAATTCTCTCTTAACGAGCAAGCAGACCAAGTACTACATGCTTAGACCAGAAACAAGGTCTGGAAAACATAAAATTAATTTTTTTTCTTATATTTTTGTTTCATTGTGACAAATTAGTCAGATCAAACAAGTGAAAAGTCAAATGAAACCCCACCCATTCTTTGCACACTTTTTCTTCATGCCAAGGAATTACAGACATTTTAATTACTACAACATGTTAATAAAGCATCCTCTGTTTCACCTGGGCATGGCACAAGTTATTTTTGATACAAACTCTTCCATTCCTTAAGCGTGGCACATATTGATCTCAATTACTGAACACATTCTGCTGATTTTGGATATAAAAGAAATTAAACAAAAAAAAGAAAAAAAATAAGAGGGATTTATGGTCATTCCTCCTCACCCATCCCCAACAGGTCACTTTACTGTCCTCAAGTGTGCTGCTTCCAAGTAAGCTTTGAGCCTGGTTTTGCTATCATGTCCTCTCTCACAACCAATGCAAAGAAAAATTAATTGCTATAAACACCCCAAACTAAATTTAGTTTATATATTGAATCTTTTTCTTTTTACTGCCATTAGAGTTTGCTTTGTTTCTTTCTCAGGCTGCCTGGAATACGGCATTGAAATACTCATCCTCATCTGTTCTTAGACCATGTTTATTTTCAAAATCTTTCTCTTGATGTCTTTGTTGATACAAACTCCCTATACTTTCTTATCCAGCCTCCTTTCCAAATCTCTAATTTTGTCTCTTTTAGTGCATTCTCTTCTTTTTGGACCTCTTTGGGCCCAAATTCTTTGGGTTTCAGTACACTGCTCTGATGTAGTGTATCTTGCTCCAAACCTGTTCTCAATAACAGACTAGATTCTTGACCAGATTGGCATGCTTTCTAATTACTTGTATTCCTATGTATATTGCAAATGCTTCATACAATATAATTAGGATAGTAATAATTATTGTAAAGAATATGGACAGAGAGATACACTTCTTTCACTTACTTGTCTATTCCATAAATTCGGACGACTGCAATGTTCTCCAAAATGACCACGATGAGCAGGGGCAGAGTAGCTGAGTAGTCATCAAACATTGTCACAAAATAATTTCCAGAACGCTGCACAAAGATCAGGCCAATAAAAAATGCTACCAAGCAGCAGATGACTGGAATAAAGGACAGAAATATGAGCTATAACTACAACGAAATTCCACTGACAAAGAGGGACTAACACATTATTTCATAAAAATTGATAACATTTTACTGTTTAGGGGGCCTGAATTTCAAGAATATACGTAATCCTACCTCTTTCCTACAAAATGGAGAAGTTCTGAAATTAGAATTACTAGAATCACCATATCACAGCAGTCCTGATTAAGCATCAGAGATTAATGAAGTGATCAACCAGTAGGCAAAACATCATACATCATGTTAATTGGACACCAACTCACTTTTTGGAATTCAGAAGTGAAAAGAACTTAAAAGTGAAAATATGGGGAAAAAAATAATATGAAAAAGTTTCTATGATTCTAAAAAGACTCTGATTCTAAAAAATACAAAGGCTTAATAGATTTCCCTTAAAAGATCATTCATGGCATAAAGTTCTCTTAGGATCTGTCTGAATGTATTTGTACGTTAAGCAACATTTCTGTCCCTTCCTTAGGGACAACCCAAAATATATTTCTAAAAAGGCTGATCCTGCATAAAGGAACTCAATATATTTTTCTCCAACTAAATTTGTCAGTAACAGGACTTAATACTTAAATAAATCAAATTTCAATAAATCGTGAAATCAGTTGCAGGCTGAGCATCAGTAAGACTGATTCCTACATTTAAAATGCTCTTTTTTTTTTTCTCACAGGGAATTTAGGCTGAGGATGAACCTAAGTAGTCCAAAATTACAAAATATCTTTACAGAATACACCCATTGCATGAATCCAAGATAATGAATTATTATTGACTACAGTACTGAAAGTAAGACAATGACACTGCTTCAAATACTGTGGTAGAAGTCTAATCACTTTCTTGAACCTTGTAGGAACTATTACTGTATTGACTTTCTGAACTTTCCACCACTCAGCATGAGGCATAACACTGTTGAATGCAAAATAAATTTAAGCATTTGAGTTGGTTTCCCTGAACTCTAAGAGCTGCAAATGTGCTAACAATTCCGTAAAAGTTGAAAGTTTTTGTCTTGTAAGCACAAAATCTATTGCAGCCATAATCCTTCTTAAACACCATCAGTACTGCATGAAAAATAATCCAGATATTTCATTTTTTTAAGTCAATTAACAAACATCACATCAAGTTGCAATCTTTTGAGTACAGCTGAGTTTAGCTAAAATCACGCATGCACAACACTTTAAAAGGTACAGGAGAAAGGCAGTTCTTGAATATTTCTTTATCTTAATTTCTTTTTTTTTATCTAACAGAGTAACAAGGAAATGCTCCATTTACACCAGCGTAATGACTATATATCATGGTACTTGCACACATACTTAGGAAGAACAGCTAATTTCTAATTGTTGCACTGGTTATTCAGCAAGAAGTTAAGACCTAATTAAAAAAAAAAAAATGGACCAAAAAGTGCTCAATATCTTAGGACTTCTGAAAAATCAAGTGATTTATCTTTTTCAAGAATTTGACTTTTTTATCAATCAAATATTTATTATCTCAGTAAAGTATGGAAAGCAATTGGGAAAAAAGCAGTGCTATGTTGCATCAGGGGTTAACTCTTATAAAATGTATTATTATTTCTCTCACAGAGTTTATTATTTTCTTCACAGCATTAGGTAGTGTTTAATCACCTTTTTTTAAAATTTATTTTCTATCCACCTTTTACAGGCATTGATATGAAAGCTGAACTTGTGTATAACACACCACATCCCTTGCAGCTGTCCTGAAGGTTTTCAGAAACCCAACTTTCACACCTTTGCTGGTGTCTTATATAAAAAAGAGAAACCCCTACAAGTCAAAGCTACGTGAACACTTCAAATAACTTTGGGCATTAAAGTAATAAAAAAACTCCAAAGAAAACAACTAGACGTCTTGTTTAAGACTTCATAAACATCTAACAGGCAAAAATATGTTTCTCTAGAGAGTAACTGTACCGATTTTAACATAATAAAAATTTCATCATAAATTAAGATTTCATCTGGCCCGCTCAGTAATAATTTGTAGTAATTTGCAATGTTTTTTCATTCTTTCCTTTTTCTTTGTTTCTCCAATGTGTGACACAGTCTGGAATGGAAAGTATTCTAAAAGAGTCCATACAGCAGCTTGTAACAGAAATTAAATTAAAATTTAACTTTTAGGGGTTTTATGCTACTGTAACATTCAGGAAAAGGTTTTACTGGCAGATATTACTGTGCTTGTGCATGGAAGTACAGTCTGGATTACAGTGATTTACTGCTCTGTAAAATGCTCTATAAACTTTTATGTCAAAAGAAAGAAGAAAAAAAAATCATAGTCTCAAAAAAATTTAGTTTACTGCTCTATGGAGAAAAGAAAGTTCGTGTAACTCACCAGTAAGAATTTCTTTCCTGACCTTGAAGGTATCAACAATGGGCGTGATAATGCCTTCAATGGTTCCAAACATGCTTCCGAGCCCCAAATTTACTAACATGAGAAAGAACATGACTGACCAGAAGGGAGAAGCAGGGAAGTGTGTCATTGCTTCTGTAAATGCAATAAAAGCTAAACCAGTTCCTTGAACAGCCTGCCAGAGAGGAAAAAAAAATTGTATCATTATTCATTAATTTTTTGGGGGGTTTTTTGGTACTGTGACAGCCTGACAAGTCTGACTTCGTGTTCATACAGTGTCACTGATTACATCTTGAAGGCAGAGTGGGAAGTTGCTATCCAATACGTAATTCTTCCAATTAATACTATATTCTGAAACATGAGAATTTGTAAGTTGATTGGCATTAACACAATTCTTTCACAGAATCATAGATTACTTGGTTTGAAGGTGTCTCATGGATCATCTGGTCGGAACTTTCTTGGCAAAAGCAGTCTAAACAAGATGACCCAGCTCCCTGTCCAGCTGAATCCTAGAAGTGTCCAATGACACAGAAACCACCCCTTCCACTGAGAGATGAGTCCAATGCTGATTGCACTCGCTATGAAGAATTTTCCTCTTGTGTCCAATAAGAACTTCTTTCTCTCTTTCACTGATAATTTTGCATGACAGCTACTATATAGGACTACTACAAAATACACAGTTTTATCCAGTAAGCATATACAGGATTTAATTTCTATACTTTTGTTTCAAATATTAAACAGCAGCCATAGTACAGAAACTTCAAAAGTCTTCAGATGCTGGTGCAACTATATAGAAGTCAGTGTTTCAATCCACAGTTGCCTCTCTAAAGCTAGAAAACTATAATTTCTGTTACAGATTTGGCTTACTGTAAGATTTCAAAACAGGATAATACTCATTAAACAACTACCTAATAGGTAGATAATATTTTTTTAGTTTTAGTGAAGTAGTATTTAACACTAGAATATCTTGCAGTCTGAGACATTGAATAGGTAACACTGTTTACTCTTCGGAAAAAACACTCATGCTCAAGTCTTTCAAAAAACAGAGCTTAAAAAACTAATCGCCTCTGAGAAAAATGATATAATTAACAAAATATAATATAAATCAGTGAAGACAATATTAAGACACCAGAACCAAAAGTCCTCAAGTGAGCTGGAATACAACCATGTTTTCATCCAGGTCTTTATAGGTGCATGGCTCACAGATACACTGTACTGATACTCTGTGTAGGTACACTTCACAGCTTATTTCAGGCTTATAAATATCCATCTGTTCATAATCTCTGTATTCAAGACATAATCCCACCTTGCCAAGTTCATCTTCAATTTGACAAGACTTCAGACCAAGAGAATCAAACTGTTCTTCTTTGACTTTCTGTATAATGTCATAAACTAAATTGTAATCTTCTGCTGTAATGCTTGAGAAATTGATATGATGTGGGATCATATCTTGGCTGAGATTGCCCATCTTCAAAAGTTTTAAAATCTTCTCTGAATTTCTGTAAAACACAATAGAACAGAGAGAACAAACTCAGTCATCTGTGTTAGTTAATAAATGAAATAAACCGTAAAAAAAAATTTAAAAAAGAAATGGATATTCATACTGGGTAACACATTTTTCATTTATGATATTGGCTTTGAAGCCCAGAACTGCAAACACCACCAAAGTTGCCAGCACAGAAGTGAAAAAATTGATGAAGGACACCAGTACAGCATCAAAATGGCAGTTGTTGTCTCTCTTGTTGTAGCTTGAAAAGGCAATGACTCCACCAAATCCAAGCCCTAAGGCAAAGAACACCTGAGTAGCAGCTTCTCTCCAGACCTTGGGCTCCAGCATTATTTCAAGCTGTTTGAAATTAGATATAATATATGTCAGCTATAAAATGCATTTCTATTATACGAAAAAAACAACAGAATAAACCCTACATCATAAAATGCTAATACTCCACTACAACCGTATTTTCATTATGATAAAATGAAAGCTAAATGCGACCCCTGAAGTTGGCAAACGTAAGGGCCAGAATTTCTATTTATTTTATATTATGTAAACATCAAAGAGAAACATGCTATACAGTATGTTCCCAACAACGAGACACTACTGGAGCTATGTAACTGAAATAGCAGCTAGTTTAACTGAGAAATAAGAACACTTTTTTTTTTACAATATTAACTGTCTTTTATTTACAGTATACGTACTGACTTCTGTTAGACTTAAAATGTACTTTAGATTGATCAACCCTCTTAATAAATGCAATGAGTATGATTGAAGTTGCTTTGTTGTTACTTTTCAAACGCACAAAAAAAGGTGAACATGAGATACACATGCTTATATGGAATTCTATTACATGCAAATATGTAAAGCAAAACAAAATATATGAAAAGAATGCTTGCCTCCACAAGCTGTAGAGTGCATGAGTCAAGTCTCTTAAGTCAGATGCCTTGAACTTAACCCTATGCTAAATGAGTCATGTACTTCAGGGGCAACTAAGCCTTTTATCAAAAAATTTAAGAGTATTGCTCACTCAGATCAACTGCATTGCTCCTTCAAAAAAAAAAAAAATTGATACAAAGTTATGAGACGTCATCTATCTCAAATTCTTCTAGATACTGAATCACAAAAAAGAAGTAAAATACATGTCAAATTTAAACATCAGATTTGCTCAAATTGATTCAGGGCCTCTATTAATGCAAATAACTTTTATTTTCTTTAAACTCTAGATTTATTCATAAAAGTAGAACTAAAAAAGCATCAGCATAGATGTCAGCATTATTAGACTGGCTGTCTTACTCTAAGGAGAAATAAATCTGCTATTGTTACATTTTGAATAAAATGTCAGTTTCCCACGGAGATATAATATTTGTTACAGATAGGCAGCAGAAAGCTTCTTTATTCACTTATATATAGCTGAAATACAATATAATTGGGAAAAGGTGTTTATGACAATAAACATATTCCTGACTAACAATTCAGATTATAATTACAATGCACAAGTGGCTACTGCATGTAGTTCTGATTTTATATCACTCTGTTGTGCAGAGCTTTCCCACCAGAGGGAGCGCGAGGAACGTTCCTAACTGCACCAAATCTGTAACTGGTTGAAATATCAAAACACTTCTTACTTCCTATAACATATCCTTTGGTACCATCAAAAGCAGTGTGTTTTTGGACACACGTAGCCCAGACTTTCAAAACAGACTCTACATTGATTTGCTATTAGGTATTGTATGTGAAATTTCAGAGTTTCTGTACTTCAGCTTCATATAATCCTACAGTTTAACTGCAGTAGTTGATTTAAGTGGGCTATTCACATATCTTTCTTTAGGTTTTCCATTAAGTTTCTGATCTAGAATTTCTGCTTCAATGGCCATGTCAAACAGAGAAATTCTCCCCTTTGACATTAGTCTTGCACTCTCACACCTGCAGCAATGTGTGCCAGTCCTCTCCTGTGCTGGTGTAACTCATGGGAATATGCTGCGATCGCCTGTGCTCAAAATGTGGTCATTTGCTCAGCAAATGGGGCCAACAAGATGCTTCTGCCTCCCTTCTCACAACTATCTACCTGGATAATTTTCAATTTTCAATAATGCTAGATTGGTTTAGCACTCCCTTTTATAGCCTGGATGCCCAAATAAAGTGTTATCACAGTGGAGTGAATGAAAAACAGGTGGGAGAGTCTGAATTTCTTCAGGTAGTCTCATATGAACCTATAGTCCAAATTAGTGCTCAAGTACAAAAAATTATAATGGAAATATTTTGTAAGGTTTATATTTACATATAATACACGGGACATGCAGGCCTCCTAACTTCAAATTTAAACCACAACTTAAGTTTTGATACAGAACTGGAAACAGTCAGTAAAAATTAGGAACCACTTTTTCTTTTGATATAATTTATGAACAGTTGAAACAATTGTACAATTAAGTATAACATAACTGTAAAGTAAGCACCAGCTGCAACTTATTTTAAGTCTAACTCACGAAGTAGTGAATACTGAAGAGGTGTTGGTATCTAAGGGGAGTTTTTATGTTTATTTTCCCTCAGTATCTAGTGGTACTTCTTCAGCCAAAGAAAGTATTAACACTGTGGTTGAGAAACCAAATTATATCTTACAGAGGTCTGTATTTCACCTCCATTTTAGACTCTCTCTCATTAGTAGCATTCCATTTCTCTCTTCCTCAGGTTTCCCAAATTTGCCTGAGCAGCCTGCAAGTTCCTGCACAAGCATGACTCTCTAAAGTGGAGACAGTGAGTGAAATGGAACATGACTGCATCAATGTGACAGCTGACCAAGGTCATGTTTGTAGGATGACAGTTCCCCAGACTCAAAACACCTGGAATCAAAACAACTGACAACACCCTGTCATCTGGCATTAGCCACTATGTGCATTGATTTTGATTATCTTATTATTTAGCTTTCATTTTTGAAATAATACTCCTGTTCTTCTCAACTGTATTGTGAAGTGGACTTGTTGGAAAGCCCATTTCACAAGACAATATGAAGCTCAGAGTTACACATTCCTGAGTAGGGCTCTAACTATTGAAACATGCTGTTCCTATAGTATAGCTGTAGCTGCAAGCAGTTGAGATAGGTGTGGGCAGAATTTAGATCTTCAAGCTAAACACCTCCACAGTTAGACAATCTAAAGCTGTGTAAGGCACATTTCTGGCAAAAATATTGGCAGTAAAAAATACACGCTTAGAACCGCTGCTATCTTGGCATGTCATAAGAAAATTGATAAGGAAAGCTGAGTGGCAAGTACTAAAACTACTTTATTATTAAATACAGGTCTCCTGTACTTTGGATTACTATGTAAACAACTTTAATTTTTTTTATAAAAAGGAGGAAAAACAATGCTCCTTTTGAAAAGAGACAAGTTAATTATGTATGCCATGATAGTTCAAAGTAAGGCACTGACAACCCAGAACTAAACATTTCAACATCAGAAAATGGCAAACTTCTCTTTTCAGTATTTAGAGCTCTCTAAACTTCCTGAATCCTGTAAATTGCACTCTCAGTTGTTTAATGTTGTAGAGGCGTGCAACCTCACCTAAGAGAGGTAACTCTGCAGACCCTTGGAACACCTAGAGCCTTTGGACTTTAGGGCTTGGTATTGTGCCAGTGAGATAAACAAAAATTTTGCAATTTAAGCAAACAGAAATACAGCCAAATGTTCTATGAAAACAATAAGCTTAAATGAGAGCATTCACAAATGGTCAAATTGCCACTGAAACTTTAATACCCTGCAAACAGAAATTAAGTACATACCTTGGGGGTGAACATGTGACGAATTCCATCCACTGACCCATTAAGGAGCAGTCCTCTGATCAGAAAGCATAAAAGTACCACATATGGAAAAAGGGAACTAAAATACATGATCTGAAATACAAGAAGGTAAGAAAAAACGTAACATGACATTTAACACAGACTTTCTTTTCAATAGGTTCATTCACTACACAGTATCCTTTGGATATATGACTGAATGGATAATCACATGCTCTAAGAAATATGCATAACACTTCCCCTTGTCTCTGCAGAAGAAAGCAAAATCACATGACTATGAAAGAAATTAAATTCTGTACTGTACAAAAACAATACAACTGCCTGATGTCTTTGTCACTAACCAATAAAGAGCCACTGGACTTCCAGGGAAATTCAGCTTTAATTCAATGAGATGAAAACAACGAAGTAAACTGTTGCAGAAAAGCTTCTCATTACAAAAGCACTTTGACTGGGGATGGCAAAGGTATGCAGTGTGAACAGAAATTAAATGTGTCTTCAGGAGGAAAGGGGACAAGAATCAATAGACAGTATATTAATAAACAATGAATTCAATCACTAAGTAATGCTTACTGTCAAAACAACAAAAAATAGTAATCAAATCTGATCTTTCATTTCCCATCACTGAAAAGAAAATTTATTCTGTAAAGTTTAGTAAAATGATTTGCTAGTTAAACTTGCTACTTATTTCTTTAACTAAAACGCCCCAAGGAGGTCACAGTGCCAAACTTTTTAAAAGCAAAAAATTATTTTTCCTCTGAAAATCCCACCGAGATCAACAGATCTAGCAAATCTTTCACCAGCAAATCCAGCTGGCTGCATGCAAAGGAAAGAAGACAAGGTAACAGTACTCAGATGCAAAGAGCTGGTAAGTCATTTGTCAAAAGAAACAATCCAGAATCCTGGAAAGCAGCTGTGTTAATGCCAGAAGCATGCATATGTGAATGCACTGCAGTCATATGGAGAGTACACATGGAAACTTATTTCCTTAGACGCTCAAAACACAAAGACTTATCCTGCACAATAAAGCTGAGGTACAGTTACATGCAACTATTATGCTGATGAGAAGCAAAATGATTCTTCTTCAGATCTCAATTCCCAATAAATTACTACCATTTCCAACAAAATTGACAGGATTTTAATGCTTAACTACTATTATTCCTCTACTTGAGATTATACAAATGCAGGGGTGAGTCAAAGCACTTAATCTGCTCCTACAAATTTCATGAGAGTAAACAGATGGTTTGGTGAACACAAATGTCCTGAAATGCTTCAAAATAAAACAACGTCATGCAGGTAAATAGTATACTCACTTTGCCTGAAGACTGAATGCCTTTGATCATGGCCAAGCATACCATGACCCAGGCAGCCAGCAAGCAGATAGTCATCTTCCAATTTAAACCCCCACTCTCTGACAGAGAACTGGAAATATTCAGTGCTTCTCTGTACCAGTAATAAGTGGTTGCAGAACTTTTTTCACACTCTGGCTCCACAACTGTCAAAGAGATGTTAGCAAGTAAAGAATGAGTTCAGGAGAGAGATTTCATAACAGTGTTCTACACGTCTCAATATTTCTAACTGTGCCATCATCATCTATTAAGAAACTAAACTCACAAAACAGCCTTAACACATTGTCTAAAAGAAAAAGTGACTGCTATCAGTGAAAGCTTCTGGGTATATCTTTTAAAACAACCTTTTGGGATAATGTATTCCTCTGCATTATGCTTAATCCTACTCCAAGGCAGAATTCATTTCTCACTTCAGAACTAAATAGTATGCAGGTTTAGATGAAGACATACATTCCATTCATCACACATAAAAATACATTATCTGCATATGATACTACGATTACATACTATGAAAACTGTCTCTCTGCAATGAACATAAATTTGAAGACATATGGAAAACAAATCATTGATTGCATCTGCTTTGATATGACACTCAAATAAACAGGGACTTAACTACAATATATTATAAACAAGAATATAACAACAATGATACCAAAGTGATGAGAAAAGGAAATAAATGGTTCCTACACAGATATATTTAATGACAGGTGCCATGTATATTCCAGAAGTGATTCTTTGGATCATACTGTAATTCTGTTATAGTCATGTTACCAAACAGCTTAAGAAACTATGTATCTATATATAAAGATTTCTTCAGAGAAAATATTTACTTAAGTTCTTTATAAATTATTTATATCTGAAAATCAACCATACACGTAAGCATGTCTTGAGTCAAGACAATTAACGGAAAAAGAGGGGAAAATACACTATTTTTAAGAAACCTAACACAAATGACAGATCTTCATTGAAATAACCTATTAAAAATGGTAAGGTGTTATCAAATATAGTAGTTTTCTTTTTTTAAGCTTAGTTCAGATGGCCTCTGCTCAAGTTAGGCTGACACACTATATCTTAATATTTAGGAAGGATAAAGAGTACATAAACAAGCACTGCTGCTCAATTAATGGACAGTAGCTTGTGGACTACAGTTTGACTGTGTGTCAACATTCACAAGTACTGACTAATTCTGTATAATAACTGAAGCAAGTAACTCTGAAAAAGACAATACAAAAAGGTACAACTTTTCAAACATCCCTGGTTATTCTTTATTCAAGTGATATTCAAAAGATAATTAAATAAAATTTAGGATCTGAAATAAAAGGAAACTAAAAGAAGAAATAATTCATATTTCAATAGCAGTAATAATACAAAATGTGTACTGTTACAAGATAACCAAATCCAAGGGATAAGGACCTTTTCATGCTGTTCTAGAAACCATCTGAAAGAGATTATCTCAATACAGCAAAAATCAAAGGACTGCTTATCTCACTTCTATTAATTTACAAAGAAAACAGTGCTCTTATCTCTTGAATTTCATTGATATTTAGAGTTTTCCATTTTCTCCTTTGTTAGAAAACCAGTAAGTTTTTTGCCAGGAAGTATCCTACTAGTTGAAATGTAAAAATATCCTTCTTTCACCTTTGTTTTTCATGAAGTAAGTACAAAAAGCAGTATCCACATCAGAAAAAAAGAAGTAAGGATTTTTTTCTGCAACATACTAAATAGCATTTTTCTAATTTCATTACTCCTTAAAATGCTGTTGACAGTGATGCTTCTTTCCAAATACAGTATATGTGTCTTCAATTAAGCTTTAATTGTATTTTTTCAAGTATTATAATGTGACATCTTAATAAGATAGAAAAACACTTTTGCATAGAACACTTTTGCACACAAATATCTTCTTGAATTGTAGTTTTTCTTCTTTTTGTTTGAAAATCTCAAATTTTATATACTTTATATGATTTTAAGAACCTTATGTTAACATAGACTTACAGGTATGAGATGCATTTTTAACTAAAGGACATTGGTCCCATGGTAACGGATGCTGAAAAGACTGGGAAAAGTAAAACAGGCTCCATCCAATAATGACATTGTAGTACAGGGCCACAAAGAAGCATACCTAGCAAAAAGGAAAAAAAAAAAACCAACCAAAAAGTTACAGTTATGACTTAAATAAAAATTCCCTGCTGAATTTCTGCATATTTCTGTACATCAGTCAATGAACCTAAGTTTAATTCAACTAAATCAGAAAAAAAAAGGGAATTACTTGTCCCATTAAGGTACCTGACATTTTCTAAATTTTCACTTTTCTCCATGTTTATCATGTTACTCCTCTACTTTTACAGGCATTTTTCCTCCAGAACACTACTCTGCTCCACAGTTCTAATTTCAAAAGAATCACAAAATACAAGTTGATTGATTTAACAGACACATATATACCAACAGTTTTAATGGATCAATTCAAGTCCAAAGATCTTCGAAAACACTGTGACCTGACCTTGATGCCCAGCTATAAATCAATTGCCTTTCCCTGCAGCAAAACAGGAAGTCTAAATCATTACATCTGAAAGCAAATGATACAATGTTAAAAAACTTACTACACAGCTTGCAAATCCAATTCCTCCAAGTTTCGGGCTGATATAATTCCACACACCAATACTCCCTCGACGGATCCTCTGCCCGACAGCAAGCTCCAAGAAAAAGAGTGGAATCCCTATTATCAGTAGCAAGATTAAGTATGGCACAAGATAGGCACCTATGAGAGGAACAAAGTATAAAAGTATAAATCAGGGTAAATGGAAGAAGAGTCAGAACTTGACAGAACAAATGTGAAAATTTCTAATAGCTTCAAATTTGAATTAGTGTCCTTCATTGATCACATGCTTTTTTGATCACATGCAAGAATAATTTTAGCTGAATCTTGGTCATAAGTCTTGTAAGACATCAAAAACCCAAAGACACCTGATTTATAAAGCACTGTAACATGTTAGAGGTAAGCCTTACTGCAAGTGAGATATTACTGAAATGAGTTACTTGTTTGAAATTTTGGACATTCAGTCAAACTTTTTAGAAACACAGAATCATCCGAGCTGAATCAACATTTCTTAGAAAACCTTACAGCTTGACTTGCAACAGAGCAGCAAGACTGAATATAAAGGAAATATAGAAAACACTCTGTACACATCATTCTGAGTGAGCTTCAATTACAAGAAATTTCAGAAGATATCTCTGAATTTCTCCATTTCTCAGATGCTCACAAAGTGGACTTCATACTATACACAATAATGATGCTACCCAGCTAAGCAAGAAAACTGTATCAGCCTGTTGCTACAAGCTGCAGACAGAAAACAGAAACATGAGGTGGAAGCGGAATGGAGAATTGTAGATCTGTATCTTGCAGTACTCACCAACTCTTGTTCAAGTCATATTTGAAAATGCAACTGTAACTTCACCATTACATAAACACATATATAAAAAGCAATTATTTTTTTTTTTTTCAAAGTCTTATTACCAGAAACTGATTATACACAATTCTAACTTGACGATGCATCTCCATTTTTTCCAGAAAGTCTGACTGCAAGCAAATATATCCATGCACTAAGAGCACTGACAAGTTCCAAGCATAACTTCCTCCTCAGTGTTGTGGAGTATTTAGTACCAGAGCTAACAAAAACATGCAGGCATCAGCAATAAACAACGTGGCACCTGACTTTGTGTGGCTCTTACGCTGCAATATAGACCACCGTGCTGGACAACTAACTCAAAGGCCTTAGAACTTCTTTTTGAAACTATTATAAGGCTAAGGAAAAACATTTGAGGGATGCAAACTGCAGCGTGTTGAAGCAAGCTACAAAGCAAAGATCTAAAGACCTCAGAAGCTTAGACTCAGAGCTGCTAACTTGTATAATCAATGTCTTCATCCTGTGATGAAAGAGAAGCTGACAGAAGTTCAGAAACCAATCTGGCATTTATCCTCAACTCCCGCTAAGTCCTACATCAAGTTCTCTCATTCAGGGTCAACTTTCTAGGGCTTTTTTAGGAATCTACCAAAATGCACTGGCATTTTCATATCCTTAGTGGGCAATTTATCTCATGGAATACAGTTTATGTTAGAAAAGCTGAACCTTCCTAGGCTGTGCAGGAGGTCTCCGATCTTCTGGTAGCATTTGTTTCCATTTAGATCCACTTGCTATTTTGCTCCTCATGAAGTACACACTAATTGGACATCCCCTTCTATTACAAAGATCTTACAGTACCTGCAGTCTTGAGTTTAAGACTAGGGGGGAAAAAAAGAAGAAATAAAATTTAGGAAAAATGGGAGCCTCAACACAAGATGTTGACCTCCTGGAATGAGTCCAGAGGCACCAAGTTGGTCACAGGACTTAAAGACAGACCTGGGAAAGTTTATTTATTCAGTCTGGAGAAGAGAAGGTTCTGGAGAGACCTCACAGAACCTTACAGCAGTACGTAAAGGGGACCTACAAGAGAGCTGGAGACCTTTAGTAAAGGCATGTAGTGACAGGATAAGGGGGAATAGCCTCTACATGAAGGGGGCTAGATTTAGAATAGGAAGCAATTCTTTAATATAAGGTTGATTAGGCACTGGAACAGATTGCCCAGGGAGGTTTTGAACTCCCTATCCCTAGAACTGTTCAAGGCCAATTGGATGGGGTACTGAGTAACCTGGTCAGTGGAAAGTGGAAGGTTCCTTGCCTATGGCAGGGCAGCGTGACCTAATGACCTTTAAGGTCCCTTCCAAACCAAACCATTCTATGATTCTGTGAAAAACGACTGGCACACCACACAAAGAATATTTATCTCATGTACCTCACAGTCTATAGGGTATGTTATCAATGAAGTAGCTCCTATGTTTTATTTTCATGACATGATAATATACTATGCAATGATATTGTCTGACAGTGTCTACTGAAGCATTGTTTTTACTGAGGTAGCAGCTACATTCCTATTCAGTACTTTGGTGTCTCTCACAGTTCATTTTCTATGTGCACATAATGGAAACATAACTTTCTATTACGAAAAGAGACAGAAAAAAATAAATGTGAGGCAAACTGAGGAACAGAGCAACAACCACATTCAAAAATGAGGGGAACTATTTGTCTTAAAAACATATAACACAGAAACCATTAAATATCCCTGACTGACTCTCAAAATTTCTGCAAGATAGAATTTACATTGCAAGTGAGAAGCTTTTGCATCACCGTCTTTAAAAAAATCTGCTCATACAATTCATTGAAAGCCAACAGTAAACAGGTATTATATTATATAATGCTACTGTAAATGATACCTTATTTCTTAATTAGACAGATGTGGTATAGCTGAGCAGAGACAAACCTATACAGCTCAAAAAAATCGGGGCCTAGTGACTTACCCTGTATCCCACTGGATGACTGTACTAGAGCAGGAACTGAACCCAGCTCTTCAGTGTCCCAGTCCACAACCTTAATCACAAGGCTGCAAAGTTAAGCACATGTTTAAAGACTGGGCTGATGTGGGTGTTTTATGGTGTAATATCAATGTAAATTGCAAGATTTATGAGTTATATTCTACTAAATGAGTTAAATACATGTGGTGTTAAATCCACATTACATTACACATGACAACCCTGTAATTCAGTGGGTAGCCAGACAGCAGAGTTCACTCTATACTGCTAGCTCTGTGCAAAGCACCTGAAGTGCTGGTTCTTCTCATTATTCAAACCTGCTGAGCTTGCTTTTGATCTTGCTCCTGTCGCCGAAGTGAACATAATGAAAAATGGTGCATGTGTGAGTTTCAGTACAATAGAGCTTGGACATAGCTGGATTATACAATGCATCACAGCTACAAGGGCTTCTGTGCCTCACAGTTAACATGAAACCACAACATCTCTGGGCAAGTATTTGCTGAAGTCTTCCCTTGAAGCTAGACATACTTCGAAGAACTCTAAGACATCCTCACTTCATCCTGAAAAAGAATCACTATGGAAATATCTCAGCATGCCTCTTATTTTGCCTGTGCACGAAAACATGGGTCCTTGCAGTTACAGTATTGGATAAGGACTATTCTAATTTGAATTTAAGTAATAAATTGGCCTGGAACAACATCCTACAATCAGTTGTCTGCTACACCTATCAGCTAAGCTGTCTTCTGAATATTAGATTTCTGTGCAGTTCAGGATCCCCAGGTCTCCCTTCTACATTTACAAAATTATTCAACTGTGAAGTCACATCTTTTTTGCCTGTTTTCGTCTTAAACATTGGCTTTCATATTAAACACTCATCTCAAAAAAACCCAAAAAAACCAAAACCAAACCAAACCAAACCAAACCAAACCAAACCAAACCAAACCAAAAAAAACCACCCAACAACAAAAAAAACCCCTCATCCTTCTTCACTAGAATGAATGAAAAAGATGTAAGAGATTTCATGAAGATTTCATGATTGTTAAAACTGCGCACAGCACTGCCTTGATTTCCTAATTTTTTTATTTAATCAAGCATCAGAATGGGATAGCTGGTAAATTGTCTTTCTTGCGATTACCATAAGCACTGCATTTGACAACATTAATGATAGAAGTGGAATAATGACATTGGTTTTGATTTAAGCTCTTATAAATGCTCAAAAAATCATAAAATTACATGATTCATTAGTGATTAAAGAGTTGCAAAATATTTTCAAAAGCAATAACACAAGGCAACATAACCATTACCACCTTGATACTAACGAAGAATTTTCTTCTCCTAGCAATTCTTGATGTAACCTGAAAAATGTATTAACTTTCCACATTTGTTTCAGCTGCTGCTGTGCTAGACTTTAATTAAGTGTCTGGTGTTTGATTTAATTCTTATTCAATCAAGGTGAAGTCTACTACTGTCTTGAAGAGAGATCTCGGCTCTTATCACTTACTAGACATAGACACTTACTAACAGAATGCAAACAAGAAGCTGGCATTAAGATGAAGATAAACTTATTTTCAATATAAAATGCTAAAATTTTCAAAGTTATGACAAGTGAGCAACAAAACACTGCAAGTTAACAGCACACTAAGCTTCGGTAAGTAAAATTATTTACCACTACAAAATAGAAGCTGCTTTTGTCAGGAAAACTGATAAATGGTTTTATGTTTTATCTGTAGGTTTATAGTCTATCCTGATAGGATAGTCTTCCTGCCACTGGTTTCAGTTTAAGTATGTTCAGGTATGCCTCTTTACAAAACTGTCCTTAAAGGGTGAATATCACCTTAGCCATTTAGCTTCACTTAAGAATTACACGTGCAAAATAGAAACAAGACATTTTCAGTACACTAAAGTATAACTAAATTTTGAGTCTGATAATACCTAACTCAAAAAATTATACTGTAGTCATCAATGAACTCAAGGCACTGAATATAAATTATTGATCCAAAGCTACATAATAAAGCCTCTCAATCCATACTCAAGTGTTGGAATACAAGGGAATACTTGCTTTGCTCCCATTTCTCTTATATTAGTTGTTAGCTTCTAACAGAGGAAAAAGCACAACTGCTGTGCTTTTTCATTGAACCACAGAACTTTAATGTCAATCTGCCGGTATTTCAGTAAAAAATTCAGACTATTTAACTGTAAAAACTCACAGTGTGACTCTACCCAGGTCAATCTTTACAAAACATAATGACACTATCATCTGGTACAATTTTTCCTATTTTGCTCACAGCTTTTATCTAGAATTGTTTAATAGTTCTTTTGATTTTTTACATCACAGAGATATTACAAAAGACTAACCTCAAAAAAAAAAGAAGGAAAATCAGAAAAATTAAGTTAATGCTCACAAAAATGCAACACAAAATCTTTGAGCATGTAGTACCTTGTAGACTCCTCACTTTTCTTCAAGGTAACACTCAGTCATTTTAGCAGAATAGCTAATTTAGTTTTGTCTTGTTACTTCTAATTATGTAACAGTATCGTTATACTTCTGCTAATCCTAAAAAAAATTACAACCAAACAAAATAAACTTTAAATATTTTTTTTGTTTTAAAATATTGAAAGGTGTGCAAGCTGCCCTCCAGATGACAGTTATGAGCAGCAGGGAATTATAAATCTAGTTTATCACTACTTATGAGCATCTTGGCAAGACTGGGTAGACCTGAGCAGTTCATTTTTAAGAGTATCAGCCATAGGAAGCTGAGGCAGCTCTGAACCTATGTTATGCTAACAGAGATTATGAAATTATTATATAGGAATTCTGCTTATCTGAACAAACACACATATTCACCCTCATGTAGTAAAGGAGGAATAAATAAATCCTACAGTGCAAAAATGAAACTGAGCATACTCAGCTCCAGCACAAACTGCCTCAAGAAACAAGGATGAAACAGGCTTTTTTTTTTGCTAGGCTGCAAAGAGTGGAAGAGGTGCCTGCCAGATGGGTCCGGGCATTGCCTGCCAGGGCTAAGAAGGGCCTGTGGTGAGGACAGAGAGATCTATAGTCAGTTCCTCTAAACTTTACTGAACATCTTCAGCCCCCATTTCACAGAGCCTAAAACTCCTTTGTCCCCTCCCTCTCAAAGTCAAGCAAACCAGCACCCTGGAGTGCTCTCAGTCTCCTCCCAGACCCTTTTTTCCACTTGATACATTCGGAATTACAGCTACATCCCCAGTGTGGATCCAAGTACATCCCAGCTCCATACCAGCCTTTTCTCTCACCTCTCCCAAAATTCTTCTGGGAATAAGACAAGTGTGAAAGTCAGCAAAGAGCTACCCAGCCTAGCTGTAACTTAGTTAACTATAAAAAATAGCAGATATTACTCTAAATATTTACGAGTTGCTGTGAATTAAAGCAATGGGAGTAAGTGTTAAATAATCACACGAAATAAATTGAAGGAAGTTGGTTTGGTGCAACATACCAGACCGAGAAACAGAGATTGAAAAGATATATACAGATATCCAATTCCCACTGCAGTGTAGTGCTAGTCAAGTTACTTTTAAAGATGGTATCACAGGTATCTCATTGAAGCTGCAAAGAGCTCTGACGTTAGCAGTGCCATTATACCACAGGCCACAGCCAGAAACAAACTAAATCTCTATTGAAAACAGGGTGGGAAACAAAATTTTTTCTCCACAAAATTCTCTAACGTATCTATTTGGGCTAACTTTGCTGTGTCTTATCTATGTTTATTGTGTTGTTTTTGTCACAGAAGTTTTTTAAAAAAGGTAAAAATGAAGATTACTACACAGTTAGGATTTGGCTTTTCTTTTACTGGTGGCTGTGAAGGAAACTAATGAGTAACTATGGTTTTTACTTCTTTTTGGTTTAAATTGGAACTGGATTTATTGGTTTATTACTTTTTAATATACTTCCCTCCCCTCTCATGGTACTTTCCAGATATAAGTTCCTTAAACACAGGGAAGAAAATTAAGGTTTAAACTGAAGGTAGAGACCTAGTCATACACTCTCAGAGAAAAGTCTACCTTATACCAAGAGAGTTCAACAGGTATTTATAGTAAAGTTTTATCAGCAGAAGATAACAGAAAAGTTCTGACGCTAATATTCACATGGGTTACATAAAACCACTCTAATTTTACCTAGAATACTTATTTGAAACAATATGTGTAGCAGAAAACAGAACCTCATGTAACATGTGTGCAGGTTTTCTTACCATGTGTTTGAAGTTTTCACTCCCTCCCCCTATTCTACTATGCACTTGTGAGAATTATTTGTCCATCTGCACACACATACTGGCACCAATGCACTTTACATCTTTCAAAGTTTTGTGTCACCTTCTCCATCTTGCATTTTGATCAACTTGAAAACCAAGCAAGCGTCAGCTCTAATGATCAATTCCTTTTCTCTGCTGTTCAGAAGGCTGCCAATTGTTAAAATGGTGCAAAATTATTGTTAAAAGCCAAATACACCACTGTCTCAGCATGTGCAGAAAACATTGTAATCTCCACAGACTATGTTATACATCCAATTTCCTGCAATCACAGCACAGGAGAAAACACTTAACCACAATCTCAAGTGACATCACAGTTACTTTTTCAAGTTTGATTAATAAAGTGTCATAATCCTTGAAGATTGTCTATTACTATTTTAGGGGTTTTGTTTTTTTTGTTTTTTTTTCTGAAATGTGAAATTATTAACTAACTTAATTCATTTATATTTGGCCAGAAATAAATTTACCCTCACTGACAGAGTTAACTTTAAAAGGACCTGAGGGCATTAAACCAATAGCCCAAGGAGCACACCACTGGATCCCTTCTTTTGGTTCAAAGGAGAATCCAAGTTGCTTGTAAAATTCCTAACTACATTAGACACAGACTTTTGAAGGGACACAAAGACACAAAATAAACTGCTGTAGCCCATTATCCTTGAGACTATATCTTGACACCATATTTCAAATCAATCATTTAATGACTTTCTCTCCAGAATAAAAGAGAAAAAAAGAAACTTAAATGATGGTAAAAACCCCCCAGTAACTAGATATAAAAGAATTTAACTTTATCCTGAAGACAGAATATTTGAAAGCATGAACTTCATTTTTAGTGCTTGAACTGAGAGAAAACAAAGAATTACACTTTTATCATATTCTAGGCTCATTTCTATACTCCTCAATTACATCAGTTGTATCATTCAGCTTTTAAAAAAAGCAACAGGAGTAGAATATTATTCTTCATTTTCTGTACACATTCACTTTCTGTATCATAAAAAAATGACAGGTTTGTTTCAAATTCAGCTTAGTAATTAGCCACAATAGAGTGTGCATTAATGTAGTATATTGGGGCATGGTATAGCATTGGATGAAATACTAATCCTGCATTCATAAAGGAAGGAAAGTCTCCAACCTCATACTTCAAACTGCATTCAAGACCAGAGATGGTCAACTACCAATAGCTTGATGTTATTGTTATTCAGGAAAATAGCACAAAACAGATGCAGTCCCTTAATGTAACGATTTAAATTACTTATCACAGTAAAAACAAACAAACAGAAAAAAAAAAATCCCACTCCTTTTTCCCTCCCAGAATATTTTGAAGTTCTTGCCAGAAGTAAATCATGATCAAATGGCCAGGAGCTAAAAGCAATTAGAAAGTAAAGGTGTGAAACTTAGTACCCCTAAATACTAAAAGACCAAATGCTGTTTTGGTGTTTAAAGTGGATATGGTTTTAATGCCTTGATTTATTGTCAAAGTACTATAAAGAACATTTAAGCACAACACCAGGTCCCAAACAATGCAACCCTCCCTAATTATGTGCTACGGGTAGCCACTGGCTCAAGAAGTAGCTAAGGCTGTAACAAGAGCTTTCTACCCTAAAATGAGGAAATGGCACCTTAGAAGAATCTGCTACTTACTTGAACAAATGCATCTTTCTAAATAAAGAGAATGTGGGTTTTCCCTCATAGGTTCTGGCAAAAACTAAAAGAAAAACCTGACCTATTGGAGCACCTTTGACTGTGGCTCTCTCTGCTAACTTTGATTTCTGAAAGGTTAGCATCATCATCTAGATACAGCTAGCTGTATCACCAAACTTACCTCCACCATTCTTCTGACACAGATAGGGGAATCGCCACACATTCCCCAATCCCACAGAAAATCCAACCTGTGCCAGAATATATTGGAGTTTGCTATTCCAAGCAGGTCTTTCATCTTCCACATCTGAGCCTTCTTCAACATCTACATCTTTTTCTTCCTGATCATCAACCATAAGTTCACTCTTCTTGAAGGCATCATCTGACGAGTCCTCATTAGAAAGCAGGTCTTTAACAGACTCAATGACCTCATCATCTAGTTCTCTTTTCACTACCTTGCTGTTCTTAGGCATTTGTAATTTGAAACAAACAGCAAGGAGATGACGTTCAGCTGAGACTGATGGACACTGAAGTAGTCTCTCCCTCTGCTTGGGAAAAAATACTGAATAAAAAGACTGAAGATGGTGCCTGATGAATCCTTGATACCAGGGAATCAAAAGTAAGGACTTCTGTTTCTGAATGCTTGTTCTACTGAAATTATCTGTGGAAAAAAAAATTAAAAAAGATATTATATTATTATACAGAAGAAACTTAATTTTGAAATCGTGTGCTTTGTTTTACCCATTTCTGCATATCGCAGTGATTTGACAAGAAGAGAAAACAAGAAGAAAGGGATGTTAAACCACTTTCAAATTGTAGGGAATAAGTCCACTATTTGGTCTAAAAGATTTTATAAAATACATTTCATTCACTTGTTAAGGGTTTTGTTTTGGTTTAGTTCCTAAGGACTGATAGGTTAACTGCTCATATTTTGATACCATAACAAGATTCTCCTTATCAGGTATAAAAGGGTATGCTCTTTACATAAAATACAGAAGCCTAACTCCATTACTTCCTGACTTAATAGCTGTACTTGAATTTATTAAAAGTATATTTTAACCAAAGCAAATTAAGTTTTTCAGACCATTTCAGAAAGTTGTGCAGCAATTAAAATTTCAATAGAGGATGCACCTAGTAACTCAAAAGCAATGGTGATTTTTTTTTGTTATTCTTCCTCCTGGAATATATAATCACAGTCATAGTCTGAAAGGAGAGATGCTCATCTCTTATAGGCTTTGAGGCTTTAGATATTTTTAACTATCTCCTGTTTCTAAGAAACTATCTGAAATATTAGAAATGACAAATTCATTTTAAAAGCCTACTGTTTCAAATGTATATGTACAGAAACAAAAACGCCTGCCTTTGAGTACATGTTTTTCTTAAACACAATCATTTAAGAAGACGGACTGAACTTGCTTGCAGCTGCCATACAAAAAGTAACAGTAAGATTTTGGGGAGGAAGGTTTTTCAATAAATTCTTCACTAATCACATGGGATAAAACTGGTGTGTGCAAAGCCATCTGCACAATTAAGAGTCTTAAAAGGGATTTAGATTTTGTGTTAAGCTTCATGAAAGCTCTAAAGAGGGCTTCTGTAAAGAATACACAAGAAGTCTAATCAAGAACTGCTAACTGATGGGAATCAGAAATTACTTCAGGAAACATGAGACCTTACAGCTTTTGCTTATGGACTTGCTGCAACATCTGGTCCATAGTATGAAGGCTGCATCATGTCCTGACAAAATCCCATGCAAGGGATGTTCACACAGTCACTGAGAGATCAAGCACCTCGAGGCTGCTTCTGTGCCAGACCCAAAGGAAATACGTTAAGCTGCTGGAACCCAGCCCACAGCTTATCAAGATGAGACTTCACAGCACCAGAAATAAAACCCCTGCCACCACAAGTACTATCACCAGCCTCCTAGCCAACACGACAATTACTTTTTCCAATAACTTCCAAGGATCTGGAAGTTGAAGTTCACTCCAGTTGCCTACTGAACTCCATCATAACCCCTTTTCACTGATTCCCTAGACTCCAGTCACGGTCTTCTCACTTTCCCCTCTGTTACTGCCTCCTCTCAGCAACTCTAGCTCTGGCAGTCAGCCCAATTCTTTTAAGCATAGTAGAACCTACTTGGTTTGAGATCTGCTTCATGTTCACCACTGTCACTGAAGGATTCAGGGTCCTATAAACCTTCCTTCTGACATGCAGTGGGACTAGTACCAGGCTTTTCTTTGACTGATACCAGTTCTTCCAAAAAAAAAAAAACAAAAAACAAACACACACACACACAAAAAAACCTAACAAAAAACCAACCAACCAACCAAACAAAAAAACCCCATTTAAAGTGAATGAGCTAGACAGAGAACAGCAGAATAGGGAAAAAGTTGTTTATACGAGAGAGAAATCCTAATACTCTATCCTGTATATCTGGGCTAAATGAATGTCTGTGTGGGCCTCTTTTCATCTGTTCTGCCTTTTGCATTGCAGTCTTCAAAGGACTACATCTTCTTCTAGTTCATACATGATTCAGTGGCTCTTAGTTCTGACTGAGACACCTATATAGAACCAAAATGTAAACTTAATACGTTAAGTTGAAGCATTTAAGGAGTCCTAATGAAGCCTTGGGACCATGAGCCAGAGCATCTGGTACTTCGAACATTACTTTTAGTCGCATTTCAAACTTTTTTTCCCCTTTGTTCCACTGATGCAAATTAGAGAGCAGCTTCTCAGTTCCAGTAATTAGTAATAAGTTCAGGGAATACATTAAAATGAAACAGCTGCACATGTGAAACTACATCAGTATTTGTAAGTCTGAAATCCTTCTCTAACTGTAATAACAAAAAGAGATTTTCAGGCAAAAAGACACAAGCCATCCATCAGTATTTACTGAAATGCTTTAAAAGGTCATACCTGTTTTAATTATTTTAGATAGAGTAACTTGCAGGGCAGCAATATGATTTATCCGGAGCTCTCACTGCTGAGTCAATTCCAACAAAAATTGCATCACTCTGTCCTGTCATGCATTAAACATTGCACTGCTACCCTTCAGAATAAGCGGGCTTGAGACTTTTACTCCTAGCACAGTATCACAATAATTTCCCTTTCATTAACCTTCCATTAAGCAGTATGTTATCCACAGAAATATCACTGTATAGATTTGCAGCACTTGCAGGGCTTGAGAAGACGTGGGAGGCACGCTCAGCAGACTGGTGCATGGTTCTAACAGTACTGCTTCCTAATTCAATACATTATCACTGGCCAGACTGCACCAAGGATGGAGGACAGTCCTTCTGGACACATCACAAATCCAAAGGCACCCGCCAACTGTCAGATTTAAAAAAGTTTCCCTGTATCAAAGGAGCTGATACTAACACAAATAATGAGTCCTCTCTTAAGAGATACTACCATCAGGTACAAATGTTTGAAGTGTGGTCCCAGCTGGTTTGTGCAAAGCATCTACTGCTCCGTGCTCGGCACTCCCAGAACGCAGTCAGTGACATGCACAGAAGCCTCTCTTTGATCCAGAACAAACCTGCACAGAAGACTAAAGTCACACTGCTCAGCTTGAGCTAGGTCTAGGTATGAACGCTCCTGCGTGAAGTCTGAATAGGGAGAAAGAGTAGTTACTCACCAGCACTGTTTAGTTAAACATGAACCACTGAAAAAGATTTCTTTTCTTTTTCCTCATCAGAGTATTGAACTCGAGCACTTCACCATGTAAAACACCATTCTATGTTCCCAGATTATTGGGATGTAGTCCAGTATTGAAGTTCATCAGCATTAAACTAGGAAATATCACACCAAATTCTGTTAAACATCTTCAGTTAGTTCCAGTGCTTGTTACCTTCTACACTGCCTTGTACAGAAATATAGCACTATGTGATAAGACAGTTAATTTCATAAATCCTTAGTAAAATGGTCATTTATTATGTATCTTTTTAAATGATACTTAGGAGAAATTATCATTATATTAGCACTCCAAGTCCTGAATCTTGTCAGGTATTTTAAAACATTACTATGATATTAGCAGTATCTTGGATTAAAAGTAAAATGTCTAAAATATAATTTAGCCTTATAATAGTTGCTTGTTTGTAGGTTGTACTTTTTTTTCTGTCTCAGATCTAGATCATGGAATTTGATCAACTGATTTAGTTCTCAGCTTCTCATCCTTTTCATGACTCAAATGATGTAACCTGTCAGATGAAAACACAGAAGGGAAATTTTTATCATCACATTCATCAGAGAACATAATATTTTTCTGGACTTTTCCATGACTGAAATGAGCAAATAAGAAAGGCTTTCCTTTTATTATGTAAAATTCCATTTATAAAGAAATCTAAAATTACTCTTAAACTAACTTAACAGGTGTCTGTATTGTTTGATGGAATTTAACAGAATGGAAATTGATGAACAGTAAACGGTTCAGTTAAAAGAACATTTAGAAAATTATTCCGTCACTGAAATAAATGCAATCAATAATCTGAGTTGGCATAAACAAACTTTTGCAAAAAAACTTAGTAAATCAAACATATGAGCCGGATTTTAATTATGTCTTACTAGCATTGTCCTTGATATGCTAAAATCTATTTCTTTCACATACTGAAAGATAAAACAGTGAGTCTTTTTGACTTTTTTTATATCAAGTAAACTGCAGACCCCAACTTTCTCTCTCAGAACACAGTGGGAATTTGGGGGGTTTTTTCCATGAAAAAAGAATCAACTCAATGCACCAGCATGCAGAAGTAAAGTAACCTGATTAGACCTCCACATTACTAGCAGATTAAGCAATAATAATCCCTTGCAACAGGGAATTCAGACCCAAATTAGCTCCCTGGGAGATCCAGGCTCGCTATACAACTTTTACTTCAGCTTCAGGCCTGTATTCAGAAATGCTGGCACAGGGAGGTAAGACTTGCAATGCCTCCACTGACCAAACCTGCAAGCATTTGCAATAAGACCCAAAGGAACTTCATTAGTCAAAGCACCAAAAGACACTGAAAACCTTCGCTGTATGTCCTTTTCTCACAATCTTTTTTGCATGGAATGCCTAGTAAGGGAGTTGTCCTGGTTCTATTGAACACTGCTGCTCCTCTTCACCATCACACTGGCAATGAATCTTATGTTGGGCTCCTTCCGATGCACCTCTATCAGACAGACCTGCATGCCAATTACTATGTAGATACCTACTAGAAGAACACTGTGCTTCTGGTTCTCTCGGCTGTGTAATACCAATAAACAATTAAAAGTTACGAGGCTAGAGATTTTCCCAACATGTACAGAAAAACAAGCATAAAAAACTCCCTCACTTACGGATTTGGAAGTATAATGAGTACAGCTGCCCCATGTTCTTGGAAACTCAGCACAAACCTCTATAAAAAGCCATTTGTAAGGCAATTTCATGTTTAAAACATCTCACAATACTATTGCAATGACTGATATAACTAAGTATTAACGAACTTCTAGCAGTGTTTTACCAACATAAATTACAACACAAAAATTCGTACACTGTGTTTCTTTTTAAAACCAGCACTCCCCTCTGAAAACGAAAGCCAAAAATATTCTTTTCTAACACAGTGTACTTTTTTCTTTTATAATCTTATTTTTACTACTGATGGAAACACAGCAATTCAACAAAATTATTTAGATTTTATTTTTAATGTGTTACAAATAATCCTCATTAACTTTTTTAGGTTTAATGTTTGCCATTGAAGGCATTAAAGAGATCAACATTGTACTATTCAGAACACTGCGTTCCTCAGAACATGCTGCTGTGAGGGTGGTAAAATGCAATAAAAAGGTGCAGGCAGTTCACATCACTACAATCTCAGCTTTGGAAGTAGATTGTGCCAGTGTGGTGTACCAGTCCAGTCCCACAAGCTTGTGTCTTATGTTCTTGTTCACCAAATCTTCCCTTTGACTCCCAATGAAGAAACTGGTATGGTTAAGCAGAGGACATGGAACTAAAAGTCAGGATTCTCACCATGACACATGTTCATGAACAATCTTTTTTGGTATTCATACCAAATGTTTCAGTCTGTGTGAAATCACTGGAGGGAAAATCATATGCAAGAGTGAAGAAGAGGAGCCTGGGAAGAAAAAGCATGATGGGAACAACCAATACAGAAAATGAAAACTGAAGGTTTAGAAGCAACGGACTGCTGTAAGTCTGTAAAACAGAAATGTGTGCAGACAGGATGACAGGAATACCTAGTGAGCATCATATCTGAGTGCAAAAGAGAGAAAGAAGACTGCAGGAGCAAACCAGATTTCATGGGAGTACTGACTGTCAAGAATGGCCATCGCTGTGGGAATCTGTGTACAGATAATTATTTCAGGAAGAGTTACACTGGTACAGTACCCATGCACAGACTGAATTACTGCTGCATTGCAGCACTGTGTTCTTTGGCGGAAATAGGAATACACACCATAACCTTTTTGCCTAGTCAAGCCCATCTCTATTTATGAACTGAAACAACCATTATGTTGCTCCTCAGTGTGAACTATATGATCTAGCATTTTTCCTTACCTAGTTTAATACAGCCTGGCAGTAAGATATAGGTTCAATAGGTGCTTAACTCAATTGCAATTAATGATAATTATATTCTATACAATTATACTAGTATTAGCATGTCTCAGAAAACATCACTGAAGAATGTAAAGAAATCTGTTAAACATTAATGACGTAAAAAATAAGAGCTCTGTAGGCTATGGGAAACTTAAAGGCATTAAAAAAAGCTTTTATTCCGATGTCTACAACAGAATCATTTATACTATGGCAAAACTATTTAAAAATGCAAGACTAAATTCACACCAGCTGTAGATACAGGTAGCTATACAGACTTCAGTGACACTGCATCTGTCTCATATTGCTGGGAAATTTGTTCTCCATTCCCACAAATTTTTGTTCAGGGCTTTATCCTACAACAAAACCATGCACAGACCCAAACCCAAAAAAAATTAAGGTCCAGACTAGTCTCCTTAATTTTAGTTACAAGACCTCCTACTATTATAGAACAAACACAATAAATTGACAAAACCCGCAAAGTTTCCTTCTCAGGATTGTTCATTATCAGCAGACTTGATCTCAACAGCTTATATGACTACTGCCAAATCACTGACCCAACAGAAACATCTACAGACAGAATGTTACAACCTAGAACTCTTAAATGTCGGTTTTTCTTTTCACTGCACATAATCTCTAAAGAATTAATTTGCCTTACTGTAGTTTCTCACTTCTGCTTTCACAGGTTTCTCAGTATTTTCTTGTCACAAATCGACCTCACTGAAATACTTCAGAGACTTACAGGATGAGTTAACTGTAACCTCTTATTCAAATGGAGAAAATATATCACTTCCTCAGTAGTTTTTTCTTATATGTACTTTACTGAAGGAACAAATTCAGTAGTTACAACTCCTTCAAGTGAAGCAATCTCAGCAATTCTGAAGAAACTCTACCCTTGGTTGGTCAAACTCAAAAGGTGCAACTACTGGCAACCTGGAAAAAAATCTCCATATTCTAAGCTCACCGTATAAGATACAGGAGAACCATGAGTTTATTGTACAATTTTATCACATTTCTCAGAAGTCAGAGGTTATAAACGTATGTTACCTATTTCAATAAATTAATTAAGTTATTTAAATTGCAAAATCAATTACTGAAAATTAGGTATTACCAGATATACAGTTGCCCTGAGACCTTAATTCTCTGACCTCTGTGTTTTAGAATGGATCAATAAGTAAATCAAGTTGACCTTGGGAAGAATTTACGTGACTACTTTTTCCTCTGTGTTTTTTAAATACAAGCAAAAAGCCAAACTGAACACATGGGTTACTTCTCATCACATCTGATTAGTCAATTTCATCACATGACTCATGCTTTCAAGTTATGTTACAATAAATGCCCATGTCTTTAGAAAGAAAATTATTAATACCAGTTCCACTATAGAAAATCAAACACCGTATATGTCCTATTACAGTTTTCATCCCTTCTCCATTTTGGCTTAGGCAGAGCATGCTGAATTATTAATATTGCAGTACACATTTCTGACACTTGAAATGCAAAACTGTCCTTAGCCAGCAGCAAGAAACTCTTTTCCCGAAATGGGAAATAGACTACTGGCACTATGCCTTGAGGCATCGTTGTCCACAGCATTATACAAACTTTTTCTTTGCTTTCTCCCATACAAACAAGGAATCCCAAGCCTTAGGAGTGAAGAATAAGAATGTAGAGCTCTGTTTCAGTATAGGCTTACAGGAGGCTCAGCCCAGTTACTGCCATTGCCTCATGCAACCTTTCTGGCAGTTACCACGGCATTTTCACACCACTGTGCACTGTCTCGCCAGGATTTGTGCTCCAGCTCTTCAGTAGAATAGTATTTGCTTGTCATTTGTCAACGATTTTTTTTTCCTAAATCATTTGAATACCTTTCCTGAGTATTGGCAAGGTTACTTTGAATCAATTTTCAAGGACAAAGTTGCGCAAGTTTTAATCAGCCACCTGCCCATAGGTCAAAGTTATTCCGCAACTGAGAATTCAGAGATCTCTAAAGTCATATGGAAAAGCTGCTACCATTGTTATTATGCTGATCCATAAAATTTGGGACTGAAAATTGTTCTTCCAAAATCAACAGGTACTTTGTCTTTTAATTAAGAGCACTACTCATAGAGATGAGTGAAATGGTCAGAGCAATGGAAAGTAATCGGGTAATCGGGAACACAGGTAAAAATGTCCTTAATGTTGTGTACACTTCTGGTACACTACTCTAGAGATTTAAAAAAAAAAAAAAAAAAAAAAAAATTCCCAGAAAGATTATACTACAAATACTTCAAGTGGTAATTCAATAGCACTTGAGCAGTGACTACTCTTTAACAATGTAATCTAAATCAAAAGGAATAGCTGCAATGAGTAGATTGTGTTTCTGAATAATCTGTGATTTTTTTCTAACTAATTCAGCATTTGAAAAGTTTTGTGCATACAGGTTTTTGCAATATGGAAAAAAGGCAACTGCAAGAACAACAAGAAATGAAAGGTCAACAGGAATCAGCTTATGCTATAAAACTAGTTTCAAGATGCCTTGGCAGTTTCACACGCTCAGTTTTCTGTATTGGTGATACATCTGAACAGCTACGAAATGGCTTGGTTTTCCATGAACAAATCAAAACTAATGGGATTTTTTGTTCTTGAGTCTGAAGCACAGAGCTGAGCCTAAAGGGAGTGTCTGATACGCATTGCATGCAGGCTGTGATTCTATGATTATCTTAATATGGGGTGTGGGTAAACAAAAAGCTCGTTTATTAGCCAAAACGAAATTAAGCAATCTTTCCTCAGTATTTTTCACAGTTTGCTGTCTAATGTGATGCTGATAATCGGAAATACACGGCTAAATAGAAAGAAACTGATTATGTTGTCATTGGTTTTTAATCAAATGGAGAAAGCTGCCTGCATAGTACATCCAGCATACATTTGTATGACATCAGGTAACAAAATCTTTACTTTATTTACACTCTTCTTTGTAGGGGGAAATTGGGTCCACATCCTGTGGTATGCCACAGTGACACAAATGATAACATACTATTTAAAAATTATTAGGCTTATCTTAGCAAACAGTACTACAGCAGTGAACTTGTTATGTAGCAGTATCACACTGAAAATAAAAACAGTTGCTGATAATGTGGTCTTTAACAAGTAAAACAAAGTTCAATTTACTTAAATAGATGAAATCCCATCACAACCCTCATGTGTGCCAGGTCAGCGTGACTGTGCGGACATATTACAATCAACTCATTTACTTCCACAACAAAAGCGAAGAAATTCCAGTTCGCTCTAACACTGGCAAAATGAGAACAAAACCAGGCAATAAGAGCATAGAAAACTAGAAGGATTAATAAGCAAATCGAAAAGGAATCGTTAGGAGAAAACTGTAGGTATGAATCTACCCAGTCGACATGCCGTAGTACACGGCGGGCTGCAACCATCAAAATCACGCACAGAAAATAAATCCAAGGGGCACAAAGGTTGGGAGAAGGTCCTCATTACCATACCCACCCAAACATGGCTGACGCCGGGGCGCACCGGCCCCCGGCCGCGGGGTTGCCCCCGCCTTGGCGGGGCGAGAGACGCGAGTAGCGCGGCGCAGGGAGGCACCGAGCGGCCCCGCCGGGCGACGCCCACGCTCCGCAGCAACAATGCAGCGCCCGGGCCCAGCCCTCGCTGCCTTCCGCGTCCGCCCGGCGCACATGGTGGAGATGGAGCCCGCGGGCCGCTCCAGACGGTACCCGGCTCCCTCAGCAGCCGGCTCGCCCTGCTCTCCCCGAGCCCGGGCTGGTCCGTGCGGCGAGGCACATCACGGCGGTGCTCCCGGAGGGTGACAGCCCGCGCCCCCGCTCCTCCCGGAACACGCTACACACGCATCTGCTATTTTTTACGCAACACAAGGGAGATGAATGAAATTTCCTTCACTCGGAAAAAGATATAAGTTCTTCCCCCTTGCCAATAACAATAGCAATAATAATAATAATGGTAATTAAAACAGCCCCTTACATCCTTTTAACCTACCGCCGAGTTACAACACATAGGCGGCTTGTAACCGGCGCTCGCTATTGTTTCCCGACGGGCAGGCTCTCTCCCCGCCGGCGAGAGCCTGGCGCCAGGGAGAAAGCAGCCTCCTCGGTGGGCTCGGGAGATCCCCGACCCGCAGGAAGGCGGACACCGGGCGGAAAGAAACCCCACACACATCCTGCCCCTTCCCGCCCGGCGACACACGCGANACGCAGGGAGGAGCGCCCACCCACCCCCCTGCAGCAGCATCTCTCAGCCGGAGGCGGGCAGGGAGGAGGGAGACGCGGCAGTGAGAGGACAAGGAAGGAGAGGGGCCCATCCCCGCCGGCGCGCCAAAATCCCCGCGGCCACGCTTAGGCACCGCGGTTACCTCATTTCTATTCTCATCTTCATCTCCTTCCGCCTCTGCGCCCAGAGCCGTGGCGGTGCCCAGGTCCCCTGTGCCGCTCACGGGCTGCGAGCGGCCCGCCCTGGCCCTCCTGTCGGTGGGGAAGCGGCATACGGGCG
>VXBB01008346.1:96440-142223 GCA_013399915.1 Illadopsis cleaveri
CCCCTGGCCATGCCGTCCCGTCCCCTGCCCTGCCCTGCCGTGCCTTACCTCTGCCCGCCGGGCGCCAGCTGCGAAAAGGGGGGTCCGGGTGCCCCCGCGGGCGCGGATGGCGAGCGGGGCCGTGCGGGCGCGGGTCTCAGCGGCGGGCAGGCGGTGGCAGCCACATGTGCCCAACCCTCACTGCGGCGGCGTTTAAGAACAGACATAAAAGCGGCGNGGGAGCTTCCTTGGGGAACACGTAGGTCTTCCAAAAGAAGGGAATTAGTGGGAATGAGGGTGTGGGACCCAGGAAGGAAGAGTGGTCGGTCGGAGGCAGGGGGGCGGCCGCAGCGAGTACAGCTGCTTGCTGGAGGCCGGCAGGCGGCTGGGGGCGAGCCTGGGGGCTGAAGGATGGAGAGAGACGGTGAGAAGAGTGGAAGGCACCGACCGTCCCCGTGGTGATGGTGCACAGGTCTTGTAGCCCTGAGAGTCGCTTTAGTCGCAGGAAGGTGATGTTTCGCTTCAACGCCTCCCCTAAACATTCTGTCATTACGTGTTCACTGCCCTTCGGTCAGTTTTTTCTCTGCTTGCATTTCTTGTTGGGGAAGAAAAAGAAAAAGGCAGATCGATCCTGCCTAGCAAGGAAGACTTGTAGTAGAGATGAGGAAGTGAGCTGTTCAAAGGCGCGGCAGCCAGGTGGGAGAGGCACGATAGAATGGAGAATGAACTCGTTTTAATGTTCGCTGTGTGAAAAATTATTGCAACAGCTTCAGTCTTAACAAACATTACCTTATTATACCTCGTGAATCAAGGAGAGATTTTCCTTCAGAGTAGGGAAGATAGTCGGCCTAGATGGTTTGCATTTCCTTCATCTTTTACTGAGAAACCTGTGATACAAACTTACCTTCATTTCTGCTTCGTTATTAAAAGTAATGCACCACAGCATTGTGCATTTCTTGCTATTGGTGCTAGTTCACTTAACTAATAATTTCCACAATGTATTTCAATTATGTATATAAACAGCCCTGTAGACAATAGATTTTGTACTCACTGATTGAATATTGTTTGCAACTCAGGAAAAATGAATGTGCCTTGCGTAAGTTTCTAACTGTGAATTAAGTTTCTTTTATACTAAGTACTAATAAGAGGAAGAATTTATGCTTTCGTTTGCCAGGTCATGAGTGATACTTTTATTTAGTAAATTAACTAGTAATGTTATCAGATGACTGCATAGTTAATTGAAATAGGAAGAGGTCATTTCTGGATCCCTTTAAATTCTGTGTGCTGTTAATGGTGAGCTTAGATCTGAGGTAGGCAAGCTACACACACACAGACACAGAGAAACCTTCATTCGCTGGTCAGACTTTCCAAGTGTCTCTGCTTGTGACTCAGGAGATTTGAGGATAGAGAGAAAAAAAATCTAAGTGGAAAGCAAGAAATGCCAGCAAGACAAAAATCATTATCCTAAAAAGCAAAGCCCAAATGCTGATGTACAAAAGCTCTACACCGTTAAACCTTTAAAGAAAAAAAATGCTGAAGAAGAGAAAATGACTGGAAGAAAAGCAGTTATGCTAATTTTATTTTTCTGTTAGGTTTTGCTATCTTGTCACTTGTGTAGAGATTTTAAATATTGTGAATTGGAAGAGACTCACAAGGCTCATCAAAGTCCTGGCTCTGCACAGGACAACCGCTCGCACACCATGTGTCTGAGAGCATTGTTTGAACACTTCTCAGACTCTATCAGGCTTTGTGCTGTGATCACTTCCGTGGGGAGCCTGTTCCAGTGCCCAGCCACCCTCTGGGTGAAGAAGCTCTGCCTAATATCCAGCCTAAACCTCCCTTGACACAGCTTCAGGCCATTCCCTCAGTCCTGTCAGTGGACACCACAGAGATGAGATCAGTGTCAGCCCCTCCTCTGCCCCTCATGAGGAAGTTGCAGAGTGCAGTGAGATCTCCCCTCAGTCTCCTTCAGGCTAAACTGACCAAGCGACCTCAGCTGCTCCTCATACGGCTTTGCCTCAAAGCCCTTCATCATCCTCATGTCCTTACTATGGGTGCTCTCTAAGAGCTTAATGTCTTTCCTATGTTGTGGCACCCAAAACTGCCCCTAGCACTGGAGGTGAGGCTGCCCCAGTGCAGAGCAGAGAGGACAATCCCCTCCCTTGCCCAGCTGTGATGCTGTGCCTGATGCCCCCCAGGACAGGGTTGGCCCTCCTGGCTGCCAGGGCACTGCTGGCTCATGTTCAACTTGCCATCAACCAGGACCCCCAGGTCCTTTTCTGTGGTGCTGCTTTCCAGTGTCTCATTCCCCAGTCTGTCCATATGTCCAAGGTTGCCCCATCCCAGGTGCAGAATCTCACACTTGGGCCTTTTGCATGCAAGTATCATTAATATTCTCAGTGCATATAAATGACACTTTTGCACATACTGGGTAAATGTGGAATAGTACTGCATTTTACACCTTATGAATCTGTCACTTTTGTTAATATTCTCTGTCTTAATGTTACCTCAGCATTGAATTTTACCTTACAATATTGCACTCCAGAATATTGTGGATTATAAACTGAGTGATATCAGTAATTACCAGCTATATTAGTTTGTGTAAGAAACAGCCATTCCTTTTTTCCCATATTTTTCAAAAAGCTTCATGATCTAATAATTCTAAATCACTTGTGATTCTTTTCAACATTTTTTTTTTAAATTTTTATTTTATTGAATGTAGCCTCTTTGGTTAAGAACTGTCATAATCTATTCAAGACAAAAAAATGCTTTTTTTCAGTAGTAGCAGTAGGATTAATTTAAAAAAAAAAGTAAAGATGTTTTATATAAGTTGCCTATTATCACTGATTTTATGATAATGAATATGTTGAGGAGCTGCAGCTGAACAGAACAGAACCATTGACAAGTCACTGTGACTTCTTACTGCTGCATCATTCTGGCTGCTCTTAGTTCTCTAGGAGATGGCATCTCGTCAAGATTCTGAAGGAGATTTTGCCTTATTGCTCAAGACACAAATTTTCACTTTGGATACAGCAAGCATCGTAAGCATGGATTTCCTGACTGCAGCACCTGGTTTTGTGTTCTGGAGACAGAGAGGAAGGCGCCTTATTCTTCCTAGGCTGGGGCAAATCAGAGCACATTGCAAGGATGGGGCCGCTACTATTAAAATATTTCCAGGAACACTGTCAGTTGAGGGTTGGCTAGTTAGGGTTTGAGATATGTGTTTGAAGTTTAATTTTCTCTAAATTGAAAGTTTAATTGTAATTAATGGAATGGTATAGTGACTGTATTTTCTTTAGCAGAATAAATTAAATAAGTACCTTGTTTTACTCAGAGAAGAAAGAATTAGCATTCAAAATATTCAGATATATACAAAGTATCATGTAAAGTATAAGTGTAGCCATAAACATATGAATTTTGGTTGTGAAAGTAATACAGAACCTACTGCTTACTAAGAAATGCTTGCATGTGTTATGTTCATCTATGTAACACATTATGAGAACCTCAGAAGCTATATTCTCCTCTGAAATCCAGTGCTTACCATAAAGTCATAGCAATAAAATCATACCCAGGGGAAGTTCTTTCTGATCCCCAGAATTCATTGAAGAAAAAGGTTACAGCATCTCAAAACTCTGCATGAGTTAAAAATAATTTCCTCTCATGATGTGTTCTATCTGAGATGATGCATTTTCCAGAAAATTATCAGGGATGCATTAAATAAATGAATACTTCTATGATAGAATTAAACAAGTAGGAACTATTATTTCAATTACTACAATTCAGAATACCATGTAAATAATGGAATCTAATATTAAGACAAAAGAAGAGCATTTATTTTCAGAAATCCCCAAAAGATTTTTACAGATTTAATTGATATAATAATTTTTGTGACAGAGAGATACTTGAATGAATTTAGGCATGTAAATGGACATTTCTATAATGCATTTGAGACCATCGAAGGAACCTCTGACACTGTGCTGAGGCACATGGAAAATAAGGATATGATTGCTAATGGCCACCATGACTTCACTAAGGGCAAATTGTGCCTGACATCACCTACCTGGAACTAGTATTCCTTCTGGAACTGTACAAAGTATTTGACACTGTCCTGCATGAATTCTAGTCTCCAAACTGGATAGACGTAAATTTGGTGATGGAACACTCAGTGCATAAGGAATTGGCTGCCCAAAGCTGCAGTCAGCAGCTCGATGTACAAATGGAGACCAGTGGCAAGTGGGGTTCCTTAGGGGTTGGTATTGGGACTGGTGCTGCTTAACATCTTTGCTGGTGGCATAGACAACAGGATCAAGTGCACCCTCAGCAGGTTTGCAGATGATAGCAAGCTGTGTGGTGTGATGGACATGCTGGAGGGGAGGGATGCCATCCAGAAGGACCTGGACAGTGTGACCAAGTGGGCCAATGCAAACCTCGCGAAGTTCAACAGGGCCAAGCACAAGGTCTTGCACCAGGGTCAGGGCAATCCGCAGCCTGGTACAGACTGAGTGGAAAACGGATCAAGATGAGCCCCAGAGAAAGGACTTGGGGGTGTTTGTGCATAAGGAGAGTGACATAAATTGGCATGGTGAGTTTTCAGCCTGGCATGCCAACGGCATCCCCAGCTGTATCAAAAGCAGTGTGGCCAGCAGGGTAAGAGGGGTGGTTCTGAGCCTCTGTTCAGTTCTCGTGAGACCCCTCCTGGAGTGCTGCATCCAGATCTGCAGTCCCCAAAATAAGGAAGCCTGTTCTATGTGGCCTCCAGGATGCAGGGAAAATAACAAATATTCTGCTCCAAGAAGTAGAGGAAAAGAAAGGTCTCAGGCATGGGTGTCATTGCTATAGCTGTGCTAAAAAATACTTACTTTGAAATTAAGAAGCCAGCAATTTACTGAGTTATTTTCTTTACAGCAAAAATAGATCTGTATTGCAACACAGCATTAAAAAAATAAAATGTTTACATAGAAGTTTAATATTTTCAAATTGTCATATACTCAGCTTTAGCACATTTTAAATTAATATAAACCATTAATATAAACCATTATATATACGCAAAAATAGACATCACGTAATAGTTCAACATAACGTAATAGTTCAACATACAGCTGAGCATAGTGATCTGTTCGTAGATATACTATGTCCTGAATGAAGGTAAAATGATGTCAGGAAGTTTGTTCCTTTTTTTAAAGCTTGCATAGTAGTCATGTAAAAATTATTTTTGCTTGTAGAACAATGTGTCACATTTTAAATATTTTATATATAATACTGAGGTCTCCATTCAGAATGGCTTTCATGTTAANGGTTTGAGATATGTGTTTGAAGTTTAATTTTCTCTAAATTGAAAGTTTAATTGTAATTAATGGAATGGTATAGTGACTGTATTTTCTTTAGCAGAATAAATTAAATAAGTACCTTGTTTTACTCAGAGAAGAAAGAATTAGCATTCAAAATATTCAGATATATACAAAGTATCATGTAAAGTATAAGTGTAGCCATAAACATATGAATTTTGGTTGTGAAAGTAATACAAAACCTACTGCTTACTAAGAAATGCTTGCATGTGTTATGTTCATCTATGTAACACATTATGAGAACCTCAGAAGCTATATTCTCCTCTGAAATCCAGTGCTTACCATAAAGTCATAGCAATAAAATCATACCCAGGGGAAGTTCTTTCTGATCCCCAGAATTCATTGAAGAAAAAGGTTACAGCATCTCAAAACTCTGCATGAGTTAAAAATAATTTCCTCTCATGATGTGTTCTATCTGAGATGATGCATTTTCCAGAAAATTATCAGGGATGCATTAAATAAATGAATACTTCTATGATAGAATTAAACAAGTAGGAACTATTATTTCAATTACTACAATTCAGAATACCATGTAAATAATGGAATCTAATATTAAGACAAAAGAAGAGCATTTATTTTCAGAAATCCCCAAAAGATTTTTACAGATTTAATTGATATAATAATTTTTGTGACAGAGAGATACTTGAATGAATTTAGGCATGTAAATGGACATTTCTATAATGCATTTGAGACCATCGAAGGAACCTCTGACACTGTGCTGAGGCACATGGAAAATAAGGATATGATTGCTAATGGCCACCATGACTTCACTAAGGGCAAATTGTGCCTGACATCACCTACCTGGAACTAGTATTCCTTCTGGAACTGTACAAAGTATTTGACACTGTCCTGCATGAATTCTAGTCTCCAAACTGGATAGACGTAAATTTGGTGATGGAACACTCAGTGCATAAGGAATTGGCTGCCCAAAGCTGCAGTCAGCAGCTCGATGTACAAATGGAGACCAGTGGCAAGTGGGGTTCCTTAGGGGTTGGTATTGGGACTGGTGCTGCTTAACATCTTTGCTGGTGGCATAGACAACAGGATCAAGTGCACCCTCAGCAGGTTTGCAGATGATAGCAAGCTGTGTGGTGTGATGGACATGCTGGAGGGGAGGGATGCCATCCAGAAGGACCTGGACAGTGTGACCAAGTGGGCCAATGCAAACCTCGCGAAGTTCAACAGGGCCAAGCACAAGGTCTTGCACCAGGGTCAGGGCAATCCACAGCCTGGTACAGACTGAGTGGAAAACGGATCAAGATGAGCCCCAGAGAAAGGACTTGGGGGTGTTTGTGCATAAGGAGAGTGACATAAATTGGCATGGTGAGTTTTCAGCCTGGCATGCCAACGGCATCCCCAGCTGTATCAAAAGCAGTGTGGCCAGCAGGGTAAGAGGGGTGGTTCTGAGCCTCTGTTCAGTTCTCGTGAGACCCCTCCTGGAGTGCTGCATCCAGATCTGCAGTCCCCAAAATAAGGAAGCCTGTTCTATGTGGCCTCCAGGATGCAGGGAAAATAACAAATATTCTGCTCCAAGAAGTAGAGGAAAAGAAAGGTCTCAGGCATGGGTGTCATTGCTATAGCTGTGCTAAAAAATACTTACTTTGAAATTAAGAAGCCAGCAATTTACTGAGTTATTTTCTTTACAGCAAAAATAGATCTGTATTGCAACACAGCATTAAAAAAATAAAATGTTTACATAGAAGTTTAATATTTTCAAATTGTCATATACTCAGCTTTAGCACATTTTAAATTAATATAAACCATTAATATAAACCATTATATATACGCAAAAATAGACATCACGTAATAGTTCAACATAACGTAATAGTTCAACATACAGCTGAGCATAGTGATCTGTTCGTAGATATACTATGTCCTGAATGAAGGTAAAATGATGTCAGGAAGTTTGTTCCTTTTTTTAAAGCTTGCATAGTAGTCATGTAAAAATTATTTTTGCTTGTAGAACAATGTGTCACATTTTAAATATTTTATATATAATACTGAGGTCTCCATTCAGAATGGCTTTCATGTTAAGTTCCTGCCTAAAAGTGCACACGATACTCAGAATTGCTCCTTATGTTTGAGCTAGGTAAATTATTTTCTATATAAAGTTTTGCTATGTTTTGTGGTTTTTTGTCTTTAAATAAAGAGGTGAGCCAGAATGAAATCCTAGTCTCCTCAAAATGAGTTCTAAAATTCATGGATCTAGGATAATGTGAGCTGTGTTAATCTGTATCTTGCATGAAGAAAAGTGGTTTAAAGTTAAGTTGCAAAATGTCTCTGACTGTCTTGTCTCATGAGATTTCAGAGCAAGCCAGTTTGCCAGCATATTTTAACATACGTCCTGTGATGACAGACTTCTGGGCTGAGAAGCATACTTCTTAATCCCGGGACTGGCAAGGGCAAATGTAAGGCTCCACTAGTGTATGCAATCCTGTGAGTCCTCACTGCCCTCAGAAGCTATCGTTCTCTACTTGCAGCCTAATAGCTGGGTTATTCTAGAATCATATGAAATCCATGTTAGATTTTGCCCATGTCTTACACATGCTGTGTCATTTTTAGTTATTGATGGGCAGGGGTGGAAATTACTTTTTTCTCCTGCATGGAATTTTCTTTAAAATCTGTGTACAAGGGACTGGTGTATCCATATGCTTCAAGCTGAAGCCCTTACGAATCAACCACATCTTGACCCTTGTGTCAAAAGACACAAGCAATTAATGTGAAATTATTTCATTTTAATACATTGCAGTCATAAAACAGTGAGGATATGTAAGCTTGTAGTACATTAATAGAATTAGAATTTTATTGTTGGCTATCAGTTAAGGCCAGGGAGTGAGGATCAGGATGTGTGTTTCATTCACAGGACTAAGAAACTGGAGGGGACAACTGGCATTAGCCAATCTAGTTCTGTGATATCCTAGTTAACCTGCCTGTATAAACCTGTCCCTATATTTATCATGTTCATTCTTAAAACTGAAGTTTCACAGCTGCATCTTGTTGATGTTTCTCTAGAACTTCTCTCCTGCAATGGTTTGAAACCTTCTTTGAATAGTCACACAGTATTCATCATTATTTTTTTTTGCCAAAAGGCTTTTAAACTGCTTTCTGCCTTTCTATTTTTGTACCATCGTGTATTTTTGGAGTGTAGCCCCATTGTTCCCTCCCTTTGTTTTAGTAGGGTATAAAACTGAGGGATTTTAGAGCAATGAAAGATGATACAAAACTAACCTGATGAATATTAGTCATGCACATCATGAAAAGGTGTTAGCTTGAGTCTTAAAAGGAGCAGGCGTGTGATAGTTCACTCCAATATTGTGACAGAGAAGTGTTATTCCTGAGTTAATCTATTATATCTGTGTGAAACAACAAGTAGCTCCCGTGTAGCACAGTACAGTGCCCATGTAGTACATGTTGTTTCCAGTTAAATGCAGGACCAGAACAGAGGTCCATCTGGACGATATCTGTCTTCAGCAGTGCTACATGCTAGATGTTTACAGAAAAGCACGAGGAACTGTGCAAATATGACTTCTGATATTATAGCAGATGTTTAATAAAATTTCTGACAACATTTACTATAATCAAAATACTAGTTTATTCAATAAAAATATGAAGCTAGTATGCATGAATTATCCTTAGCAAATCCATACAGAGATTACCAATTTTTATTTCTCTTTGACTACGTTTTCTTTCAATTTGATTAAAAAATCAGCATATGATTGAAGTCAAATGAGTAGTCTCACTGTTTATCTTAAATATATTTATTTCCAAACATATTTACAATTCTTAATTTATTCATTGTCAAAAATTACTAAGGAAAGTCTTAGAAACATGTATTAGAATCTGTCATGCATAGTACTTCTTGGTATTCTGGGATGGAAATCATTTGGCATTTTCCTCCCTTAATTGTATCCAGCTACACTTCCAGAAATGGAAGTTTTATTGTTGAGATTTGCTCAATTTTAATCATTCTCATTAGCAAAGCTGCCTTTGCCACCAAGAGTTACACCACCAATTTTGCTTGAAGACTCTAGCAAGCTCTCTAAATTTTTGCATATTTTATTTAAGGACACTCTCTACTTTCTTATTGCTTAAGTCCACAAACTTCTGTAATAAGTTTCCTAACATCTTACTCTTGGCTCCTCTGAAACCAAAAATGTTGGTTACATAATTACTTAACCTCTGTGTTTATGTAGACCAAGTTCAAATTTGCAATGGGGCCTTTAGTTTGGACCAGAAAAAGTAATAATTCCTTCAAATATTGAACTAGCTCACTCATTAAATTCAGCTGTTGTTTTTTGGGGTGTTTGTTTTTTTGGTTAGGTTTGGTTTCAGGGGGCTTGGTTGGTTGGTTGGTTGGTTGGTTTGTTTTGCTGTCATAAATGCAAAAATACATATTGGTGTATCACAATTACTTCACAGACATGATTAACCTAACGCAATGTCATCTAGCCCAACATCATTGTTATTTAGATTCCTCTGGGGAGATGTGATAAATTTGTGGATACCTGTTCTGTCCAGCATCTGAAAAGAAGAACCTGAGTTTAATTCAGGCTCCTAATTATGAGGCAGCTGAAAAAATTCCACTTCTCACCCAGGCATTTTACATAGGTAGAGATATGAGATCCCAAGTCTCATACGGTTAAGTTGGTCTCATTATGACAGAAATATTTTGACATGAGTTTGAGATCCAAGCTGACTAGTTGTACACTTTGACTAAATCCATATTATTAGAATTTGTGATGTAGAAAGGTTTGAAAATGACAGTGTTTGAATGACAATTTACTGCTAGGCTATGTAAAAATGCTAGTTTAAAAATAACAGGCTGTAGAAAAATTGACTTTGGCTTCTAGATATTGCATCCTATGTATTACATTAATATGAATATTAGAAAAAGACTATTATGATTCAATTTGGGCATAAAACTTTGTCAAATTACATTTTTCTGAATATGCGTTTACAAATGCTGGAAATTTTTAACTCTTATCTGCCCGAAAATAAGCACTATTTTCTGTACACAGAAATCAACATAAGCAATATTTTTCACTGATTATATTGTAGGATGCTTTCTTTACAGGATACTCTAATTTGATTTCCCCTTACTGCTGGACAGATCAAGACGTATCAAGGAATTTATGTCCTTTTGATGATAATTTTCTTTGAAATGATACCTAGACCTTGAAGAGTCATTTAAGCAATGTGGTTTAAACTTTCAAAATGAGAGACATTCAGCTATAGAGGGCTTGTGAGTCAAAAGCAAACCTTAAATGAAGTTTTCAGAGGTGATAGTGAAATTTTTGGGGATGGGGTGCCAGACCAACGTTTGGAGTCTGTGGAGACCTTGTTAGGTTAGTTCTTTTTTCCAGGTTGTTGCTTTAGCTTGGACACTACTCTGCAACTGAGAGCAGTATGGGGTGTTCTACTGTGGAACTGAAGTCACAAACTGATGAGTAGACTGTTAGCTTAATTCTCTGTATATGTGCTTTTCTTATGATACTATCTTGGTTTACACAGCTTAGGCCTCTAACAGCTGGGGTTGATGCTGTCCTTAGTAAAGTCAATGGCAAAATTTCCACTGTAAGCAATTAGAGTTTCCCAATCCTTGATAATGTTAAAATATACATGAACAAAAGCTTTACTTTGCTGCAGGTATGAACTAGCAAGAAATAACTCTCCAGAGTAAGAGAAGTAGGCAGGAATATGCACCAAAGCCATGAGTGCCTCAGGGCACACAGACACAGTACTTGTAAATTCTGCTGCTTTGTGCACCAGACTTGCTTTAAGCCAAAAGCTCTCAGGAAGTCAGCACATGTAACCAACATTTCAAGTAGTAACTGATTGAGAAAGTTTGTCAAGATTGATGTCTGTATAATCATATACTAGATTAAGTATATGATTAAAAAGACAGAAAGCTTCCTCATATTTACACATTTATTCACAAAAATAGTATGTTCAAAGTAATGAATCTCTTGCAAATATGTACAAAGACAATTAATGCAGGATGCATTACATGAAAGCACCAGTTAGAAAGCTGATTTTCCTAGTCTCTTATCTTTAAAATGCAGTGGCCCTATTTAAACACGACAAATGAGGACAAGACCCTGCAAAACAAGCCTTGTCTAGTTCATAGTGCTGATATCATTGTTTTATCAATGAAAAGGATGGATTTTGTTTTAAAAAGTGAAAATATATAATGGATTTCCTAAGGGATCCCAGTGAAAAGGCATGCATGTAATATTATTATTTAACCTGTAAAAGTAAGCTGAATACAAACAATTAAACTTTAGTTCTTAATTATGAGAAATGCTTATTCATAGTGGGGGCAGAGAGTTACAATCATGTTTACCCAATAGAACTGATAAATGCTACTAAATTCAACTAGTATTTTTCCACCTGTTTTACAGAGGATTATGTGTTTTCAAAAGCTTTTCATAAATCTGTCAAAATCTGGAAAAAAGTTAATAGAGGACAGAGTGTCTCTAAACAAATAAGCTCATTAATATGCCAAAAGTTGGGAGGACGATGTTGAATACATACTTCAAGGTGGCAACTTGAGTGTTGTATAATTTTGGCAATCAGATTCATATATTCATTAGGCCTCTGGTGCTTGCTGCAGGATTAGCACAATTCATGGATTTGGAGAAGAAGCACCAAGAGTTCAGCTGAGGATTTAGTGAAAGAGTCAAGTGTGAACTGTGTTGAAGAAGGTGATTTAGTTTACCAAGTAAAGTTCTTCAAATATATGTTTACATGTTTTAACTTTTGTGTAAGGGTGCTACTCAGAGCCCTGTTTTATTCTCTTCTGTGGCAATATTGGGGGAATAGAAAAGCACCAACACAGTAGATAAATCATTCTTTAGACCAGAAAGGAGGTCCAGAGTTTAATTTTCAGCTGCCAGGTTCAAGGTCCTGAACAAGGATCTGGCAGGGTGCACCCATTCTGCAGTGCCACCACAGCAAATACAAGGTTCCCTTTGTGATACCAAAGAAGGTAGCCACCTTCTCCACCTGTTTTCTCACCACTGACTCATAACATGTCTTTAGTGATCAGTTAAGAGTGGGAAAATGTTCAGTTTTCATTCAATAGAAGTTACTTGATTGTTTTTTGAAAACAGAGAATTGTTAAAAACAAAATTTTAAAGACAAAGCTTTAAAAATCTTAGATACTTTAAAGCTATTATTATTTTAGCCTAATTATTTTCTCAACCAGTAGACTATTTATGTATTTGACAATTTAACTTGTATTTAAAAGAGCAAAATATCTGTTGTATAATTTCATAAAGCCAGCTCTCTTGTTCATGCGGTTTGAATTTGGCTAGGGTTGCAGCACATTACATGCTTGAGGGATTGGCATTAGAAACTAAAATGGGGTTAGAGGAGGGAAAGATGACTTCAGACATTTTATCTTTGCATATTTAGAAAGTTTATAAAAAAAATAATGGCAAACAAACAGATATTATTGGTTTTGCTTTGCAGTGATCTAGCAGATTTTATGTTTGGTTTCTTTAAAATTTTCTCTCTTATAACTGAAATCTCTTCTATGTCATTTCCTTTGATGTGAGAAATAGAAGGATTATAAATCACAAAATCCCTGCAAACAGAATCTACTAGAGTCCCTTGGAAAGATTGTGTAAATTTATTTGGATACACCACTGTGAAACCCAAAATGAAGCAGCTTTCGTTGTAGGAAGAAAAAGGAGAGAACTCTCAATACCTCACACGAGCCAAAAGAGGATAGCTATTTTGTGCAGAATGCTTGGTGGGAAACAGCCATAGTTTTTACACAGATTAGCAGGTAAAGGGAAAAATAGAAGGAAAGCATTGTTACTAAATGCTTCTGTATAAAGTGCAACACCTGTGGCTCATATTCAAGTTAATGGAAAACAAATGAGCTAGTAAACATGTTGTTTTAATTTAGCAAAAGGACTGTTTTTCCATGGGGGAAGAAAGAGTGTGACTCTACATTTGTGGTACTTAGACAGATAGTGCTTATATTACTCATCATTACACCATTTGCTTTTTATTGCAAATCTAGCAGGAATAAGATCAATCATCCTACAAATGATGGAGCAACATGAAAACAGCTTCAAAATTTAACTCTTTTTGACCAACAAGTGTTCTTATCAGATAGTACTTATAAAATTATACATATTTCTACTGGAGCTGACATATTCTCTTTCTGTAAGATTGCATACATAAACTGTTCACTCATATATACACACCTATACATATGCATTTTCATATATATACATGGATATCTGTGTGTATGGGTATACATATATGCTAACATCATAACCTATGGATAAATCATATATTAGAGAGAGAGAATGAGAGAAAGGGGGTGGGGGGAGGCAGAGAGATGCATATCCATCTATCAGGTCCTCCAACTCCCACAGCTCAGCATTGTTTGCTTGTAAACACTGGGCTGACAAGCTGCTGTTTCTAAGCACAGAATGGATTTGCTTCAGGAATTATGTGCTGACACTGACAGTGGTGGCACTCACCTGACCGGTGACCAGCCAGGCCTGCAAGTGTGATCAGTGGAGAGGGTTAGTCCAAGGGTGGCATCAAATTTGGAACTCTGGATGAACACCTTTCCATCTATAACCATGGGGATCCTGGAGAGACTGTGCCTCCAAAAAAGGGCACCAGGATAAATGGTGAAAATGCTGTAATGCACACATATCTGTGTGAGTGAATTCTTGTGGGAATTACTTGAAAATGGGTCAAAGGAGAGTGATGGTAAAACAGCATGCAGAAAATCCACTTAATTGATATATTTTCTTATTTTATTTGATTTAATTCAACAGCTAATGCCAGTTTCTAGACCATATATAGGATGACATTATGTCTGTTGCATATAATCAAAAGAACAATATCCTGCCAGCTTCCCAGTTGTAAGCCATAAAATTTGTCCTCTGGCTACACAAATCTCAAATTTAAAATGTTGCCCTAACTTGCAAATATGCAGAAATTATTTACTTTGTGCATCTCGTTAGAGCAAATATAAACTACCATTTATTGTTCATTTTCCAGGGGTTTTTTTTCCTGAGGAGTAGAAGAAAGTCATTCTGAAAGCTATTAGCAATGAAGATCAGTGCCAAATGAAATCTGAAATAAAATCATCTGAAACAGCCAGCAAAATTGTACATTCCTCTGCCATATTTTGGTATACAGATAATAATCCTTTCCCTTAGGATATAACTCTGTTCTCCTGACAATAGGTATTTGCTTCTGGCTATGATTTCTAAATCATAAGTAAGTAAGTTACTTCAAAGTATGATTTTTATCAGTCTCAAATGGAGGCATGCTTCTGAACTATAGATATACTTTAAAATTTATTTCCTTCACATTGGTGACATGTACTCAGATTCCCTAATATATGGACACAGACTGCTTTTTATCTTTTTACCATTTCTCCATATGAGAAAGTGGGCTATGCAATGGGAAAAATATACTACAAATACACGCTGAAAAAATGGGCAATGAGGGACTGTCTTAGGATTACAACTCTATGGGATGAATGAGGTAATCCACAAGGTTGGGAAAACCTTGGAAGCATGGACTAGTCAAAGCAGTTTGTCTCCCTGATTATTTCACATATACTCTACAATAAGTTATTACTCAGAGCCCAGTTTTATTCTCTTCTGTGAGTGACTATATTGGGGGAATAGAAAAGCACCAACAAAGTGGATATGTCATCCTTTAGACATAAGATAACAAGAAAGGAGGTCCAGTATTTAATTTTCAGTTTCCAGGTTCAAGACCCTGAACAAAGACTCTGGCAGGGTACACCCATTCTGCAGTGATAGCAAGAGGTAGTCACCTTCCTCACCTATTTACTCACCCACCACTGGCTCATAACAAGTCTTTAGTGATCAGTTAAGAGTAGGCAAATTCACAAGTGCTTTGTGTTTTCATTGGTTGGGTGGTTTTTTTCTGCTTTAACATTTTGTTAGGAATATTTCATCATGTTCAAAGCTCTGGGCAACATCACATGTTACTCTGCATGTCTTAGCCTGGCTGAAAGAGCTTTTTGTCTACATTTTTTCCCTCCCAGCTAAGGGAAATTGCCTTTGCTCCTCTTTTCCATAACTGAAAGTTTGTTTATGTTTGGCTGGTGTTGTGCATTTTGGTAGCAAGAGTAAACTGGTTTCTTTTAAAGCTCCATTAGTAGCGGTACAATACCAGATGGATGTGTGTTCCTCCTGTCTCATCCTCCTCTCTTTCATTCTTTTTTCTCTGCTTATTACACAATTTGTTTTTCAAAGACCTATCTTGATGTTCAGCCTCTGATGTTCAAATCAAAATGATTACTTACAGCACTTTCTGCTAACTGTGTGATACTAAGTCTGCATTGAGAAATGATGCCCAAAATATAGAATAAAATTTTGTGAGTTTAGGGAGTTTATAGAGAGGGAGAGATCTGACGTCTAGAAATAAAACCAAACCATGACACTCTGAATTTTGAGCACTGGTTTAATAGTATAGAAATTCTACTTTTTAAATTTCACTCTTAAAAGCATATTGAAATACCAAAGGTGCCAACTGGCTAAACAGTTACTACATAAACACAAGTACTCCTAGAAAACTGGAGTTTTCCATTAGTAACAGAATTTTGGGATCAAGAAAAAGGTTGTTTAGACATCTACTTCAACCTATTTCAAGCACTGAAGGACATTCAATTATTGCTGCTATTTAACAGAGTTTCATGAATTGTAAATGTCTTTGTCAAGGGAGACAGATATATAATGTTAAATTATGACTGAAATCATAAGCTAAATGCTTGCTTTTTGCATGGGCAGAGCATGTGGAAAGCGTGGAGAGGCAGCACAGTGCTGTTGCTCATGGCTCTGCTGTGCCTGTTGCTCTGCCAGTGCTGTGACCGCCAGCCTGCCCACAGCCACCCGTGGCACAGGACCTAACCAAGGGCAGGCAGAGCAGCTGCTGGGACTCAGCTGCCTCCAGCAGTGAGCTTGCTGCTGTGGTCTGCTCCTCAGTTTGCACACCTGTTTGTCCACACACTCACACATGCACCCCTTTTCTTACTCAGAGACATTTCCCTACCAAGATGATGATGGTAAATACGAAAAACAAACCTCAATATACAACCTAAAGCGTGCTCCTTCTAGCTCTTTTACAACACACCAGTACTCACTCTGAGTAATAGTGCTTAGCAGCAAAGAGAGACAATTGAAATATAACCTCAGAGGATAATTAAGAAATAACATAGTTTTTTTCTTTTGCTTTCCTTAACATATTTTCTTTACAAGACTCCATTCAACTTTAATTAAGTTTTGCTTTGAGGCTCTGAACCTGAAACAGTGCATTTTTATTTTCCTTATAATATAACCTTTACCTTGGAGGTAAAAAAATGAACTCATGGAGCTATAATCATCAGATCATAGAACAAAAGGATTGTAAGTTTTATGCAGGCTAAAAAATAAAACATTTGAATTAATTAGCATTTTATGAGTTTCAGGTACATGTGAAACATCAAATTAATATGGCTTTATTCTATTCTTATTTGGTGTTAGAAGAGTATTAAGTGAGGAAATGTAACTTGTGTTCAATTGAAGAGCTCTTCAGTCTAGGAAGATGTTGGAAAGTGATTAAAGGCTAGGCCCTGAAATCTTCACCAGCTTTAATAGTTTAAATTAATATAAGCCATAGGTTTGGGGGGGTTTAACCTGAATAAGATGAATAAAATTCGACATCAAACAAAACACCCTTTTAAACTGAAATATCTTGTCTTCAAAGCTACTTTTGTATCTCTGATATGAGCACTATAATTTCTAATCTTCCCTTTCAATGTAGGATTACAAAGCCTATACTATTGCTCATTATCCAATCCTCTGTGAGAGATGCAATAGAAACAAGTGAACTAATCAAAGGTAGATGTAGTTGCAGCTCTGAAAGATCACAGAGCATGAAAAATTAGTAATAAAGCAAACATTTTCTTGTATATTAAACAGGCAAATCATTCTCATTTATACCGTATTTCCATGTCAAGCATTTAAAAGACAATATGGAAATTGTAATCTAATTTTGATCATGAAATATTTTAAGCATTTCTACAGTTTTATTTTTTTGAGTCACAATATTAACTTCTTTCATTGTTCCAACAAGTAAATATGAGTTTCCAACAATCAGAGAGACTTATCTCCATCTAGGTATGAGAATCAGAGCTAAAGGTTTCACTGTACAAAGCATAATCTATTCTAAATTCCTGTGCTGAAATTGCAAATAAGGAAGTATTTCACTGTACATGGTCAGAAACCCAAACTAATTTTATAGTTTTTCTACTACGGGTATTATATGTGGCTTTGTCATGTAATTTCTGGAACATTTAATATCCTGTTAGCATCCTATTACTAAAATGAAAAGCATGAACAGATATTGATCATGCCAAAAAATAAAAGCCAAACTAAAAAATAGTCACTTGAAGGAGTGCAGAAATGTCAAAATCTACATCGATTTCAGAGAATAGCCTGACACATTCCAAAAAATCCATTTTTCGGTTGTGCAACTAAGGCTTATATCATATGCCCTAACAACTACTGCAAGAAAGGCAGAGAGAAATTCTGATTTGAGATCAACTTATTTTTGGAACTCTGCTCTTCAAGGTAAAAATTGGTAAGAGAAAGGAATGAGCACATTGCAAACACAGACAGTATTACTTCTTCAATGTAATTTTGATTTCATGCTGAAAACCCTAGGTCTGAGAAACAATAACACTCAACTTTGTGCCCTTGTGCTCTGTTGCTCATGAACTTAGCTTCAGATCCACCATCCAAACTTCTCTTTCAGTGCAGCAGCTTGATACAGCTTCTTTTGTGAGCAGAAGGTAGAGATTGTGGAACAAGGTAAGTGTTTGGACAAAATAGCAAGCTCCCAGAAACAGAAGAATCCTTCAGTATTTCAGTGTTATATCTGGACAGCCACAGAGATTCCAGAATCTTGCTGATAGGTTAAAGAGGTCTATTTTAATATGCATAAATGACTACAGGCTATTTTTTGAACTGTTAAAACTATTCCATAGTTGAATGCAGATAAATATTCACCTGTAACACGCATTTTTTCCTCTGTGAAGATCTATGATTATGCTGGTGCTGACTTTGTTTAAAAGTTAAAGTCATCCTCCTCTTTGTTCACTCCTCCAATCTCATTTGGCTTCCTTATGTGACTGCCAAAACTTACTCTGACCTGAACCTTACAATAACATTAGACTAAGACACGTTTTGAGTCGGGGTTTAGTACTGTTTTGAGCAAACATCAGGATGTGATAAATAAGCACCTTTTAATGCAGATTTCTTCAGTGTAGTCCATGCCCCTTGACTTTTTCCTTACTGAGTCATGAGGCGCTATACACTCTGCTATGTGTTGTTTGCTTGGTCAGGGGACCCTGGGCAGCTGGGAGGACAGCACCATAGCTCCAAACACCTCCTTGACCTCTTTCAGGATGCTGCTGATCAGGTCCATCTGGACCACAGGAGTGCAAAAGTACTGAATCTTGCGAAGTCCAGGACAATATCCACATCAGCATCTGAAGAAGGCTAGCCTGTATTTCCCCTTCTTTGTTCACAACCGTTACTACAAAGGGCAGTCAATGCAATCCATATGTTTGCTCAGCAGCCCTACTATCCTTTTATCAAAGTGCTTCTCAGTTAACAGCTTCCTCTCCAATTTGCTACAAAGGTGGCACGTGCATAAAATGGGAATGGAAATTTGGAGACACATGGTGAGGAAAGGACCATGGTAAAGCACTATGCTCTCCCACAGCATAAAGCAGCACGAGCACAAATTGCAGGAGATTTTATAAAAAGGCAGTAGATGTTTATCTTGACTATGCAGACTAAGGTGCTTTTTGTCTCCTAGCCATATAAAATTAATAATAATCAGCAGAATGTGACATCAAATTCTACAAATGGATGTGACCTTCTACTCAGGGTTGAAGAAAAAGGACTATCTTTCAGAATGTTCAAGCAAAGAGAAGATGGGTTATTTTAATAACAGTATCATGCAGGTTCTTGTCCTGTTAAAATATTTTTATAACTACTAATTACTTATTCTAAGGGGAAAGTTCTAAGGGGAAAAGAAATGGTTTCTCTGTTCATTCTTAGGCTATTTCAGAGCCAGAGTGTACATGAGCCAGCTTGTATTTCTTAAACCAAGTAAGTGCAAGCTGTAGTCTTGATGATATTGAAGGTGCAAGACAGAGTGAAGACTTGACTAGTTCTCTGTGGTTTTCTCTGCAAGAAATTTATCCTATAACATTTTAAATTTATTATTTATACATTTCACATAGTCCTAATAACAGATTCATAATTTTACAAATTTTATGTGTTTTCCAATAGGCTGATAAAGCTAGATTTAGAGGTACTTAACTTTCTCCACAAGGACCTAAGAATTTCTGAGATCAGTTTTATTTGGTTTAACAGACAATAGAAATTCCATTTTGAAACTAGATGTGCAGCTTTCAGTTGGAGAAAATGGAAAGTAGGGGCTTTCACGCTCTTTCTGCCATCCGTGTTCTTGAAGGTCAGACCTTGCTCTCAGTCCCTCAGTGTTTTTCATTGAATGTTAGTGACTTTCTCAATTATTCCACCTCTGGCTGGTCCCTAGAAGCACAATCTGGCAAGGTTGATGTCTGTCTGTCCTTGCTGCCTACTGCACTCTCTTTAGTGTCTAAGTGAGACTGAGTAGTTCTTGTTGTTGCACTTTCCCCTCTGTAGTTTCCACAGAAAATATGCAATGTCCCTCCAGACATCCCATCTGATCTCATCTTGTCAACTATAAATAAGGCCTCCTCAAACCAAGACCAAAAAGCCAATGTTTTGCATTATTATTATTATTATTATCTGTATTTGTCAGTCATTTTTACTTTGTTACTACTTGAAAACAAGTCTTCATCTCATTGTGCTAAATACTGCATGAACATAACTGATGAGAAAATCTGTGTCTCTAAAAGCTTTCAGTCTGAAGGAAGAGGACACAAATAGCCAATGAAACAATCAAATCAACTGGACAAAACTGAGGGAAAACGTGCTATAAAACCAAAACAGAACAACAATCCACAGTTTAATGCATTCTGCATCACAGCCACAATTTTCCTGTCTGTTTCTGACTGATAACAGACTAACGATACCATTTCCCCTGTTACTGCTTAATTTAGTAAAACATTATGTTAAAAAGATGTTGCCTCTCTGAGGGACATTAGTGAAATGAATACAAGTGAATACAAAGCTTAAGAGGTTTTGGTCTCCCAATTATTCCAAAGGAATATATGCCATAAGCATCAATGTGATTCTTTGCTGCCCTATACTGTCAACAAAACTGGTAGTTCTAATAACAGGCAAGTCAAAGAAGCAAGTACTTCTCAGTCTTTCAGCCTTTATGTGTGTAATCCCACCAGTGTCAAGAGCTGTACAGGGTAGGATTCAGCCATAGGAGATTGAAAATTTGTTTCAATTCAGAAAACGGATGTAAATAAACCAAATCGAACTGTAAAGAAGGGAGAGAGTTCTTTTTCCTTTAGTTTTTCAGAGGAAGAAAAAGTCTTTGTAAAGGCACCATCTAGCAAAAGTAAATCTAAGCAGCTTTTGCTTAAAATAGCTAAATGCATATTATATTTGAAACCCTTTTACCACTCTTAATATAGTCCCATAATTTTTTCATCAGTTGAAGCCAGAAATTTATGTCCATTATAATTATGATTCACGGTAGTTTGTTATCTTAAAGAATTTTGGCAAAATTTGCAAAGGATGGAAAGCTAATAGAAAAATTAAAGGCTTTATTCACCTTAGAAAAAAGATAAATTTTGATATGGTAACAACATCTAGACAATTTTTGTTTTAAGATAACTCTTAAATTTTAGGTTTTTATTCCAATGTAAAGACTGGGATGTGGAGAATTTATTTGGATCTTGTTTAGTTTCATAAGCAATATTTAAAGGTTTAGTTGTATTTATCAAAATGATTCTTCATTGATTTTTTCTTCTGCAATGCAGCTTATTGATTTATTTGTTCTACTGAAAATTGTCTGTCAGGTGTTCGATTTGGCCACCTGACTTTTCAAAAACTTAATTAGGAAACTAACACTTCATCCTGGGTAATGGATGTGAGAACTTCTGGCAGAGGCAGAGGCACACATCTGGGGCAACTGCTGTTTGCTAAGTGAGGCTGTGTCCAAGCCCAGGTGCACTGTGTCCCTGTGCTGCCACTGGAATTCTTCCCTTCCCTCAACCAGTCATGTAAGGATAATTCAAGCTCCTCTGTCTTACATTGTGATCCATAACATGATAGTTACATTGTACAACAATTATAATATATTGCACAATAATTTACAATCATTTTGGTACAATAATTTATCGACATATCAGAAGACTAAGTTGTTTTTGTGGTCCTTTTGTAGGTAAGAGGAAAGATGTAATCCCATCTCGTAATGAATTTTAAAGCAAACAAGTTTTCTGGCTGCAATTTGAAGTATCTTCACTTTTTCTTTTTTTTCTTTACTCTGGCCTGATCAATAGTCTTCGATTTGCCAGTCAGGCAATCTTGTACTTGGCTGCTAATTTAGAAACTTCTGTAAACAGAATTTTTCACCTTCAGTTTTCTATTTAATACATTCCAAGCATCACTTCTCAGGTAACATGAAAGATAATTTCTTTCTCATCACAAGAGAAAAGAAAATTTCTAGCTATTTTCAAAATTAATCTGACAGGATGGAAGCTGTCTGTGATCTTTTTCTGACAGTGTTTCTTTCTTTTGGTTGGTATGAGGGTTTTTTCCTTTTTTTTTCCCTCTGGAAGCCCCAAAACTGATTAAAACTCAAGCTGTTGAGACAAAGTAATTTTGAAAGATTAATTTGATGTCTTATATTTCCTTCACATTCTTTAACTAACCTTGGTAATTAAAGGATTCTCAAGAAATATAAGACACAAGTTACCCAATAACATACGGAATAGCATAAACTACACTCACAGGAGATCTATGAAGAAATTATAGTCTTGCTTCATTATTTTATTTTTGCTTTTGAATATAGGCAAGGTGAAGACACAAAGATTTGTGTAGTTCATAAATAATTACAATCTTTAGGACTAATTTTTTTCAAGATTTTGCTCCCACTACCAGAAAAACTGGATAGAAGTCATAAGGTAAATAAATATTAGAACATCTAACCAAAATGAATGTTATGAAAAGAGAAATAATAAAAGATGTAAATGGGATAGAAGGAAAGGAAAATCAGGAACTAAAGTGAGCTTAAAACACTAAGAGAAGAAAATAATCGTACAAGAGTAAACTTGCCTGTAATTTCTTTTCAGTCTTGGCTTACAGACTTTGCTTTTAAATACTGTTCCAAACATAATCATTTAAATATATCAGATGAAGGTCTCAACAGAAAATAAGATTAATATATACCATTTCACACATCAACTACTAATTTCCAAGTCAGTATAGATCTTCTAGTTTGGTATGATTCACTGATCTTAAGTAGAGATTCAACATACAATTAAACAAGCATACAATTAAATTCTGGTCCCTTTGGTTTCCTTTTACATATACTATTAACCTGTCCTTATGTTTTAGTAGATTTGATTGTGTTACTAAATGTCTTCTGTTTTGTTGGTAAAATATATAGGTACGTATCTATTACTTTTTCCTGTGTGTATTTTCTTATGAATAAGAGAAACTACATGTTCATGGGAAATTCATTATGAATTGGTGAACATTTTCATTTATGGTTCTGCTGTCTTTTTGTGCTATATGCTTATATCGAACTTGCTTATTGTTATACTTCAGAAGTAATTGAATTCTATAGAACACATCATACTTTAAAGACAACAAAAGGAGAATATTTAGCTATATGGTTTATCCAAAATGTAAGTAAAAGGAAGTCTGATGAGTTATTTTAAATATATCACATTTTCAAGACAAAAAAAATGTGAATTTTTATTTGGTATTAAATTATTTTGTAAAACCTTACTGGAATCCTTATTCCTGCTAATAATCGTAATTCTTTTAAATTGCATGGCACTATCATATACAGTCTATAATGTCCTTTTTACAGAAATATATACTAAAGCCCAGAAAAACACCTTTGTGTGAAGTAAAATTAATAGCAATATTTCAGCCTCTTGTCAGCTTGTAGCTGATAAAATATTAATTCTTATGTCTGTCACAGAGAATTGAGATTACTGAGCTGCCACACTTATCAGGCATTATAAACTACTAAATTTTTCATAAAAAATGATGTAGCAAATGAATGCTCTTAGGTGTTGTTGTGGGTTGTGGGTTTGTTAGGCATCACATATCAACATATCAATACTCTTAAAGAAGCCAAAAAATTCCATGCTTGTTGAAGTGCAACCCACAGCATGCTGCCACTTAACACTAAACCATGGGTATGGGTGCATTGCTCAGGCAGCTGCTTTTGAATTGCCACAAAAGACAATCTGACACATTACAGAAAACTGAAATTGATGGTGGTTTACCTTGAGATGTCAGGCTGTAATCTGCTGTGGCCATTACGGCTTTAAACTGGAAGAAATTAAGTTTAGAACCTTTACTGAGGGTGGTGAGGCACAGGTTGCCCAGAGATATTGTGAATGCTCCATCACAGGAAGCATTCAAGGCCAGGTTGGATGGGGCTTTGAGTAACCTGATTCCAGTGGAACGTGTCCCTGCCCATGGCAAGGGGCTTGGAAGTAGGTTATCTTTAAGGTCCCTTCTAACCCAAACCATTCTGTGATTCTATGATTTCAGAAGCAGCTGAGCAGCCCCAGAACCTGTCTGGTACCTGACAGGAGCAGAGGGGCAGGTCAAGCTCACAGCTGCCAACGTGGAGGACAAAGACCAGAAGCTGGGAGGATGTCTGGGACTGCCACACTCTTCTGTGAAAATATATATTTCCTGTGTCCTTTCACCCTTCACTAGATAGCCACTTTTGGCTACTATAGGAGGGATGTTACTCTTCTGTTACCTGCTCTTTCAAGTATAATTTGGGAACTACAACAATACTCCCACTAAGTACTGCAGGCATAGGGTTAACATTAAACTTGATTCTTGGGAACTGAAAACTGCAGGAAATTACTGTTTCTGTGACCTGAAGGCCTTGATGTTTTAATTACAATCCTTCTAATTACTGCTTTCATTCTGACCATAACGAGTCACATGCCTCTCTGATCATTCAGTCTCTGCTAAGTCTATTCTGCTTCTCTGCACACTGTCATTTCTGTGTGCTAACTCATGTCATGCCAGTGATTTTGTACCCTGATTAACTGAATTACTTATTGAATGGAGACATCTCTTCTTCCTGTTATTTTCTCCTTTACTCAAGCCTGCAACCTTCACAAGAAAAAGAAAGGCTGCTGTGTTCCGTGAACCACACAGATGGTGCACATGGTGGTCTCTGAAATGATATTCAAGCACAATTGAGTCCTTGAAGAATATTTAAGCTCTTTCTCAATCAGGAAATATCTTTCAGATTAGGGTATTATGTTGCTGGGCTTTATGAATTATACTTGTGATAGCCTCGTTTCTAAAAGTGACTGACCTTCTGCAATTCAAGTATTCAGAAGAGTATATATACCTTGAAAACTTACATGTGATGTCTACTGCATGTGACTTTACTCCTAAACTGAACAAACTAAAAAGAAAATTGTCCATGCCTATAGATTTTTATCTGTTGGTACTGCTATATCTCTCCTCCACCGAAATCCAGCATGTCAGCCATAATGAATGGTTTGCACACACATGATTTTTTCTTTGAATTCATCACTCTCTTTACAATGAAAACTGAAGTTGAGTTGTTTTAATGCCATCCTATATACATACATATACACAGATGATGGATAGATAGATAGATAGATAGATAGATAGATAGATAGATAGATCGATAGATAGATAGATAAAAACAAAAAAACACCCCTTTTGTTGAATCAAAAGTGTTTCTGTAGAAGAAATAGCAATGCACAAATTCAAATCTTCATTTACTCTGTGTATATTTGACATTGCTGTTTCCTGAAGAAACACTTATCTTTTCTATCAGTTCATGAACGATCAGTCCTTTAAAAAGGAAGTCCCTTCTCTGTAATTGTGTTCATATAAATATGATTTCACAATTTTTTCTAATTATGTTAATCATTATATTAAAATATTTAAATGAATATTAAATTTTCTGTATTACACAGGAGACATAATTTGAAATTATACACAGAAAAGGATTTGAGGCTCAGATTCATCACAGTGCTTCAATTACTTATTACTATAGGAAATGATAGGAAGGAGATGGCATGTAATAGTGCATATGGAGTTTGATCTCCCTTTTGTTCTCTTCTTGTAGTATTAGGTGAAAGCAAATCATATATGACAAATTACAATTTTAATCCCATTTTTTATTAAAAAACCACTAGATTTTGTAGAAAATTTAAGTGTTTTCCAAAATCCCACATAAATTTTCCAGCTTTTCTGCTACAGAAAGGTTTAAAAAGATGATCCATGTGTGCTGAAAGGACCAAAAAAAGCTGAAAAGCAGATACTGAAGTACAAAATAAAAGAAACACTTTAAAATTAATTGTAATTTTTTTGGCTAGTTATTTGTTTGCAAACATTTGCGGCTTTTATTATGATTTTGCAATGAAAATATTTCTGTATGTGGGAATATAAGCAGTCCTGATTCATAACTGTTTGGACTGGTATGCAGAAAAAAAAAATATGCAATATATACTATGCTGTAATATGTTTTTAATATATCTATTTTATCATAAATATTATGTTGTGTTTAATTTCAGATTTGCATTTAGTTTTCAGACAAGTGCATTCCAAAATGTAACTTCTTTCAATCATCTTCCTGTCATAAAAATCCTGACCCCAACACACTTTCAGGAGCATATTCCTCCACTGTAGAACAAAAAAGAATTTAGAAATTTCAGGATTTGCATAGGGTGTTTTCTACAGCTGACAAAAAAAGGCCAGGAATTAGAGTCATTAAACCCCATAGTACCATAAATTAAAAAATACATAATTACATTGAAAATATTGAGGGAAAAAAAAAAGCAAAATGATGAAGATATGAAATTGATCTCTTCAAGGGGAAAGAAATCTATAATTTCACCTTTAAACTTGTACGAGAATGTTAATTTTCAAGGAATGAAAGAAAATTAGTGATCACTCTACAGAAGCTGAAGAGGAACACGACTAGGATATGTCTCAGCACTATCCTTTAAAATTTTAAGGTAATTTTCCCCTGATACAAAAATTACTGCTCTATTCCTCACCCTAATCCATTTTTCTCAGACTTTGCAGATATGTAAGTTCATACAAATGGTGTCATATCTGTATCACACATTCACTGCAGTTCTGAGACAAAAGTGTTTATGCACCATGACAACATTTGTTTTTGATTTAGTAATGCCTTAGCCTGATTAGGACACATGAAATACTTATCTGCAACAGTTTTATTTGTAAGATTTCAATTACATTGCACTCATATTTATGCCAACTTTGCTCAATATTCACATGGAGATATCATTTTAATTTCATACTAGATGAAAGTGCATATGAGTATTTTGAATGAGAACAGAATACACATTTTCATCATTCACCCACAAAATGTTTATTACTTTATTATGTCTCCATGACTCACGCTGAATTGTATATTACCCCTAAATGAGTTCTATGGCAGCCCTTTGGCACCTTGCAGAAAGAAGAAATTTAAAGAGGCATAAAGTATTTTGAAGTGTCTGCAGTTCATATTTTCTTAATGTTGTACCAAAATGGATGTCATTTGCAAGCTAGGAAGTACAGTGACCTGGCAAGTAACAGGACAGAATTCACTCTTGGTTACCTGTGTTCATAATTCTTCTGGTGTTTCCAGGGCTCTGTTCATGCATGCATGTACGCAAGTAGATACATATAATTGTAAAAACTGCCAGGCTGTTCTGTTTACCCTCTACATGTTTAAGGATCACCTGGGTTTTTCTTTACTCAGCAAGTTGGAATTGATTCATATACACTTCAGTTTGGTTTGTGTTGAAGAATCCAGAAAATCTAATTACTTTTTCAAGAGATAGTTTGAACAGAGATTCATGGGACGTTATCCAGATATTTCTTGGAGAAATTTTTAGAACCACCAGGAAACTTTTTGTGTGGCTCGATTAAAATTTTTCTCTTTCGTAGAGAATGCCACTGTATTCCTACAGGCATTTTATTCCCTTTTAGTTCAACTTTGGAAAAGGCATGCTAAAGGCTGCTGGTTAAGTGGGGTAGTGTTAGGGAAGGGGGAAGATGGCGTTGAGTGGGTTTTTGTTTGGTTTGTTTTTTGATTTTCCATTGCTGATTTGTAGTCTTTTTCAATATTTCTGGGGAGCAGTAATTATATCATGAAACAGTTCTGAGCCAAATCATTTTTTTGTATCTACAAGAAGATTGCATAAGTGGGCACTTTTGGCTGAGCAGCCATTCTTTTTCATGTTTTGGTGAAAGAATATGAACCAAGATAACAAGAATTAGGCGTTTCTAGCCCATTCATGTATGAAAACTAAGAAGTCCAAGCCAGGGCAATGCTGTCCTGGCATGGGCCAGTACTCCACAAAATTCACCTTCCAGAATAGTGGGGAACAGCAACATGCAGCATGGAGGCAGGTCACAACAGGCAGTTCAGTGATTTCAGAATTTGGTTTAACTTAGGCAGTCTGAATTCTTCCTCATAATCCTGGACTTGTTGAATTGTGTAATTACTGACTGCACTGAGAACTTGTTCAGTGCCAGCATTTGTCATCATAGCTACATTTTCTCTGACTTTGTTACTCTTTTTCAGGAAATGTCCTAAATACAAAATTTTATGCATGTGTCACTCACTCACTTTCCATGGCAAAGGTATTCTAACTGACTTCTCAAAAATATTTACACAGATCTGTGGCTTAACATGTGGACTAAAGGTACAAAAGATAATTGTGATTAATTACTATACATTCTTGGTGCATGAAGACATATGTTCAGGTAAATTTGCTTGCCAAAATAATTGAATGTTTTTTCTTTTATACATTTCTAATTGAACATAATTTTCAGCATCTTAATACGGCTACAGTTCTTGGAAAGTAGCAGCTATACTTGTACATATAACATAGAAAGAGATATTATTTTAAAGCCATCTCAACATTATGGTATAAATTTTATTCCATTGCTTGACGTCAAGATGGCAAGCAGCTGAACTTTTTACATCCATAAATACTCTGAATACCTTAAAAAAATCTTACAGATAAATCTCTTTCATCATGCTTCCTCTTAAAAGAATTATATCTATCTGAATGCTAAAACAATTAAATTCAGAAAGAACCCTGATCCTCTTGTTGGAAACTTAAAAAATAATCTATATTTTATTGAGCTGGCAGAGAAGGAACACGCAGCTTTCAGGGACAGAAATGTTTTCTATTATACTGACAGTCCATTAGCAATCCCCATTCTATCACACTCTTTCTTTCATCCTCTGCTCAGAAACATGATACAAATGTTATTGTCTCAAGCTGTGTTTATGACACAAGCTGTGGCAGAAAAGAAAAGTTAGTTGTTTTAATTTTTGGAGGGAGGTGGAGATGTCTTTTACAAAAATGCTAGAATTCATCCATGGGCCATCAAGTTTTAAATACATTTTTTGTCACACAATTTATTTAATTTGGGGACCTGTTATAACAACAGCAGAAAAAGCTTAGGTTTGGGGTTTGGTTTGTTTTTGGGGTTTTTTGTTTGTTTGTTTGTTTGTGGGTTTTTGGTTTGGTTTGGTTTTTTGCTGTAGTGTATGCAGATTTTCATGTTAGAGTACAGCTCTCATGTCCATTCCAGACATCACTGGATTCTGATGTATTGTGCAGTTATAGAGTTATAAAGTCAAGAATATACTCTGTGTGCCTTTCCAGTTAGGTTACATCACTGAAGCACTATTTCCCTCACAGTTTCAGTGGCTGGTCTGCTAGTGATCTAGTAGTCTGCAAGATTCACATACATTAGGTGAGAAATCATAAACCCTGTGAAGTTCACTGGAGGCAGAAGTCTTGCTAAGACGGACACTCCCTTTTTACTCTAAAGAAGCTTTTGTTGATAGTATGAATCTCTAGCCACTTAGGATCTCATTTGCCAGGAGAGAAGCACATGGTAACTATACCTACCTTGTAGCTGAGCAGTGAAGAAGTTGGAGCACTTTCTTGGGAAGTGAGAGGCCTGGCTTGTGGATATTACAGAACCTACAGGTCAAAATGCATCTTCCCCCGAGAGATGGCTGGTAGTCCACTAAGTACTTTTGGTATGGATTCTATGGGACACTCCTTCTGAACTTGAAGCACTACACAGCTTGAGAGTTGAGGGTGATGTTCCCCAGCTGAGCAACAACAAAAGCAAGTTTCTCAGTACTGAAATGCCATCCTAATTCCCAGACTTTTCATTCATCATCTGTACAATAATCACATATAGGGAAAATCTCCTGAGAAGCAAAATTAATATCCCACCATTGTGTTCCTCTGCTGCCCGGGTGCACTGCCAGCAGTGCCTCAGACAGCAAGTCTCAACTCGAGACAAGACACACTTAGAGTGGTCCTCTGTGCTGTTTGCAATTCATAAGGTCATGGTGCAGTCATGTAAGAGCAGGCATGTCCACCACTTGAAGTAGAAATTATTGAACTTCTGTTTCACAGGTGGCTTTCCCAAATTTTGTGGTTCTGTATACGGCATTCTTTAGTGAATACACTTAATGTTGTTTAGAAGACTCCTATTTTTGAGTTTCAATAGTGTTATTTAATGTCATAAGTGTTTGCATCTTTCAATAATATGATGAACTAAGAACACATTTGCAGCAAATGTGGTGAATTATGCTATCACATGTGCTTACAATATCTCTCTCTTTAGGGGACATCTGTAATTCAAAGGTGCTTATTACTTCTTTCAACCATTTCGGTTTGTAGATTGGACATAAATTGTTTGTTCCCTTTTGAGTATTTTGAGCTGAGTGTTTTTGTCATACTGGTCTCTCTTACTTTTTTTCTTCATTTCCCCTGCAACAAAATGACTTAAATATTCTCAGACAGTGTTTCCACAGAAAAATATCATTCTTTAGCAGATTTTTTTAAAAGTGCTCTCCTAAGGTCATCTTAATAATTCTTCATCCACAGTGTGGATATTCACATGATGTTTAACATTCCTCTGAGAGACCACAATTTAATCTCTCTCATTTGTTCCTCTGTGCCATTTTAAATTGTTTATCTTGTGTAGTTATACAGGAAGGTTGAACATATGTGATACTTTAGCAATCTTGGAGAATAACAAAAAAATTCATACTCTTTGGAACTGCATTTGAAAGATAGAGAACTAAAACTTTTCTATGAGTATGTTACTCTTTAATCTATGACCATGAAACTATTTGCCTGGAGAAAAGGAGAAGGGGCAGACACTGTTCTCTTGTCTGTGGTGACCAATAACAGGACCTGAGGGAAGTTGTGTCAAGGGAGGTTTAGGTTGGATATTAGAAAAAGATTGTTTACCCAGAGGGTGATTGGGCACTGAACAGCCTCCTTGGGGAAGTGGTGACAGCACCAGCCTGACGGAGTTCAAAAACAGTTTGGACAATACTCCGGGGACAGACATGGTGTGATTCTTGGGGATAGTCCTGTGCAGGGGTGGGAGTTGGACTCAGTGCTCATGTGGGTCCCTTCCAACTCAACTGTGATTCTGTGATTCTGTAGTTCTTATTTTAAATAAATGTGGAAGTGTTTTTATGTTCTCACTAATCTTCATAGATGAACACTTCTGTCTAAGTTCTGCTGATGCACTTATCATCCAGTGAAACAGCTCAGAAAGAGGGACCAAGACCAGGACACAATTCCTCAGCCTAGAAAAATCCCTGCGGTTGTATCCTGGCGAAAGGAGAGGCTTTATACTATAGATGGCAGGTAGGCTTCTTCTGCAACTGGCCATCAGTTACTGTATTAAAAAAAGTGAAGGCATAACCTAAACATTAAAATAGAACTCATTATAAACATATCCACACAGTCTTTGTCTTCAAATCCAAACTCACATCTTCTAGGATATTTTACACTGCCTCTTTAAGGAAGAGATTTACAGTTAGTAAAAATGAAATCCAATTGAATCAAAAGATTTATTTTTAATACTGACCTAATATAAACTATTTCTGTCAGCTCTCCTCGTACAGCCTGAGCAGCTCAGACATAAGCACAAAAAATCCCTTTTGGAGACTAATTTATAATCTGGTCTGGTGTGTGCATATGCATCTGTCAAAGGATATTTGTCACCTGATTATCAGGTTTCAACTACAGACTAAGAATGTTTTCATTTCTGTCTTGAAAACTCCAGACATATTTATATGACAATGTTATTTTGCCATAAACTTTACTTTGTAAAATATGAAGAAAAAAAAAAAAGATGAAGAACAAAAGCAAAAAAATATTTATGAAATTGAGTTGTGTCAAAGCTTCTCAATAATGAGGGCAAAGGAACTTCATCACTATGGAAATGAGGGACCAAGATGAGGATGCATATGCTATGGTAAGGAAAAGAAACATGGAAGGACAGGAATAAGAGTAGGCATCGATGTACTGCCCTTGGAAGCATGGGATTTTTGGACTGGATGACTACAGAAAATCCCCCTTCTCTGGTCTGGCAGGTTTCTTCAGCAATTTTCCATCCCACTTCCTCCTTTCATAGTTTACCCAACAAGTAAAGTAGAAGTAAATGTTGTTTTCTGACAGTTAAAGTAAACATTGATCATGTCAAAAAGAAAAGGTCAAATCCCAAAGGTTTTATGAGAAAATAAGTTAGTAAATCTGCATTCTGAATTACTCCCAGGGTAAAGAATATCTTTCAGTCCTGTCCCAGTCCCACTGAACTTAAATAGCAAAATTCCCATTGGATTAAATGGAAATAGTTCCAGGGTCTATTTCATGGGACAAGTAAGTGTGTTGTATTGAAATATCATGATGAATTTTCAAATGTAGTTTCAAAAATTAGTTCTGCTATTGCAGATTGTAAGGTTTTATAAACACTCAGAAAGTTGATAATAAGAGGGCTATTGAAAAGATTTGAATAGGATAATTTAATGGCCACGTAATGTTACTCAGATGCTCAGGAGAAAAGAAATGCATCAGTGTTGTAGTTGTTGAGACACAGGAAGTATCAGATATACAATATAGATGGTGCACAAGAAATGTCACTCTATTTTCTCTAGTAACAAGATTAGATAATATCAAACAACGATTGCCTTCAGAGAGCTTTCTAGCAATAGTGAAAAGTCATTTGCACTGTGAGCAATATAGAAAAAACAGAGACCCACAGATTTTTAACTTTTTTTCCCAGAACCTGGTGAAAAAATCACCACATGCAGGTTCTCTATGAAACAAGTTTCTGACAAAACAGCTGCCTTTTCCTAGCTTTAACCAAGCTACTGATCTGAGCCTTCTAATGCCAAAGGTTTTATACAGCCAATGAAAACCCCAATTCTGAAGCTTATTTTCCCTTACACTTCCTTGCCAACCACTGTGTCTGACTAATCACATTCCAAAATATGACTGTGATTTATTTTTCAAAATGTATTTTAAATTTTGGGAAATTCAATTATTTTTAGAAACAGGCTGAGAGTCCCAAAACTTGTGTTAGCCAAGCAATGATTCTCTGGTTAAGAGGAAAAGAAGAGTAGATTACAGATATGTATTTATCTTCTTATTGAGAAGACTTTTTTGACCCTTGAGAGATGAATGTAGGAAGTAAGTGCATGTGTACCCCACTTTCATTTCTATAGGGAAGAGAGGTGAGAGGAAGGGAGACAGCTCTTTTTCTCTTCTTTCTCTTGAACAAGCAGTTCTTGTCCTTGAAGAGATTCACACCTTCTAACAAAGTGTACAGATTTACTCAAAAGTGGTTTAGCAGTCTCATACCTATAGGTTGCTGCTGGCATATGCTAAAAGCAACAGTTAAAGGAAACACCTATTTTTATATCCCAAAACTCAACTATCAAGTGACTCTGCTTGAGTCAACAAGGAATTTATTCCTTGGGGACATCGCGACTTAGAGGACACAGACAAAATCTGGTGGAATCTCCAGCTCACAAGGGTTTAGGTCTAAAATTTAAATTGTTAGTGTCCAAATAAGTCTGCATTTAAGAGAAAAAGGTGTTGTACTCCCTGGCTAAAGGATTTTCTTCAGAATCTCGTTGTCTTTTTTCCTTTAAACATTCATAGGCAAGCCTCATTTTCCTTCTATAACTTGAAATAGCAAAAGTAATAATGAATCTGATCTAGGTCTGCCAGCAAGCCTGGTCTAAATGAGGCTTTCATACAGCGATTAGGATTTTTGACTCTTTTCTTTGATCTCTAGTCTTGCCCTTGGCAGTTGAAACACTGCCAAATGGACCCTGACAACAGTTCATGTCCACTCTGTGCTCATACACTCAGGTCTCTGTGAAACTGTGCTCTAATTAAATCTGTCTCCATCAACAGTCATAAGAGATTTTCTTTGGATGTGGGGCAGGATGAAACATTTCTGGCTTCTGGTCTGTTTATATAATGATCTTGAAATTAGAAGTCTCAAAGATTTCCCCTTCTCTTGCTTATAGAGAATCTTAAATTCACCATAAAATGAAACAGAAGATACCGGATTTGGATCAAAATTAATACAACAGCACCAAATAAAAGGAATGTACAGAAAATTAAGGTCAAATCTTAGTTCTGTTAGAATTAAAAGCAAAATATCTAGCTGTCACAATAGAGCTCATTTTGATTAAAATACTACAAATGAAAATACAATTTATAAATCTGTATATTTGCAAATTTGGGGTTTTTTTTATCACACATGCTAGAGATAATTTTTCTGACACGAACAGCTGAACAAAAGATCCAGTTAATGCCAATAGGTGACTGTAACCTGAGCAATTAATAACTATTTTCAGCTATTACCAAATGACCATCTCATGTAGTAGGATGTCATACATATCCATTTTCATCTTTATCAAAAATCACATTTTTCTCTGCCTTTTTTTTCTTTATTTCTTTTTTTCCCCCCTCTTTCTTGCACGCGGTTTTCTAATTGGTAGTACTCATATGGTAGTTTTAATTTAATTATGACTAATGTTTTGTTTGTGTTCACTCTCTCAGATTGCTATCAGTCTGCAACTCTTAGTAGTTTATTTTCCTGAATGGAGTTTTGCAAAAAAGGTAATTCTACACTTTTACTTTATCATTATACTGTAAGATGGTGTATATGCTTTTGCTTTAACTTTGAACATAAAAACTTTTAGAACTACAGTGAACTCACTACTTTGAAACAGAGCAAGAATCCATCACAGATCTCAAAATTAGGTTTTTGTGTAATTGGACTGAAAATACTTCATTCACTTTTCCCATGTGCTTTCATTAAGGAGATAACACAATCACTTGAAAATTTTCACCACTGCCACATGTCATCTCCAGGCTGCATTGGTATAAAGCATTATATCTCTGGTTGTAGCTGGAGTCAGGGCAGAGCTCCAGCTAGGTGGGATGGGACAGGCAGTTCCTCAATTAGATGAGTCACTACTTTACGTCTAATTCATCCATCAGGTCCCAATCACTTCCCATTCCCTATTCGAGATGTTGCATTGCTCAGCTTCCTAACGAGTTCAAGAACGTATGAACACTTTGCCTCAAGCAACAGTATTTCCTGATTTGCAGCACATTTCATGATTCCAGAAGGAATGAAATCTATATTTGGGGAGAATTTTTGGGGGTATGTGGGGGATGGGGGGGACAGGGGTGGCGGGTGTTATAATGAGTATTTTCCTTCCTCTTCATTTAGTAAGGAATAGTTTTATAATTATGACCCTTGTCTTGCTGATAGGTTCAGGGCTTGTAATTCTGTTCTTTCTGATTCAGATTACAAAGCTAGTTCCCCAGTTTCTCAGGCTACATACATAGCCTGTTTTGAGAAGGATACTGCTCATAAGATACTGAGGTGGAAGAAATGCAGACTTATGTCCTCGTTTGAAATTATCACACCAGGATTTAAACTTGGGACTCCTGTTTTTATAGTTAGTGGCTTTTACTGCAAGTCTATGATCTGTAGGTTGTGAGCATGTAATCCAAATTTCTCAATCATATCTATGGGGGATCTAGGTAAATCAGTGACAGTACCTTCCCCTATGATCTATCCAGGCAGGAAGGAAGTGGAGTTAACTACAGTAAGCACAAAATAATAGCAACTTGGACAAATTCTTCTCTATAACTGCTCATAAAACACAGCATATTGACATAACTGATGAAGGGGTCGGTGCCTCCTCAGCGAGATTGCTGACAACACAAAACTGGGAGGAGTGGCCAATACCTCAGAGGGCTGTACTGCCCTTCAGATACCCCAGTCCTTCAGAAGGGCCCCAACAGGCTAGCAAAATGGACAGCAAAGAACCTTCTAAAATTCAACAAAGGCAAATGCCGCATAATGCACCTGGGAAGGAATAACCCCATGAACCAGCACAGGCTGGGGGCTGACCTGCTGGAAAGCTGCTCTGCAGAGAAGGACCTGGAGGTCCTGGTGGACAGCAAACACTCCATGAGCCAGCAGTGCCCTGGTGGTCCAGTGGTATCCTAGAGTTCATTTGGAAGAGCATTGCCAGCAGATGAAGGAACATGATCCTGTCCCTCTACTCAGCCCTAGTGAGGCCACATCTGGAGTGCTGTGTCCAGTTCTGGGCTCCTCAGGAAAAGAAAGACATGGAGCTCCTGGAGCAGGTGCAGCAGAGGTGATTTGTGGAATTAGTGGAGCTTGTCTCCTGTGAGAAAAGGCAGAGGGATGTGGGCCTGTTCAGCCACAAGAAGAGGTGACTGAGAGGGGACCTCATCGATCTGTTTAGGTGTCTGAAGGGAGACATCAGATGATGTTTCCAGGCTCTGCTCAGTGGTACGAAGCAAGAGGGCAAGAGGCAATGGCCAGAAACTGATTCACAGAAAGTTCCTGAATATGAGGAAGAACTTCTTTACTGTGCTAGTGACTGAGCACTGGAACAGATTGTCCAGAGATGTTGAGGAGTCTCCCTCACTGGAGAACAGTCTGAACACAATCCTGTGCCATGTGCTGTAGGATGACCCTGCTTGAGCAGAGAGGTTGGGCCAGATGACCCACTGTGTTCCCTTCCAACCTTACATACTCCATGATTCTGTGAAATAATTTGTATACTGGAAAATTTGAGTTGTGCAAATACAGAACAAAAATAACATTCTGCCTTTCCTGGAGTCTAACTAATTTCTTTAACTGGGTTATAAAAGTTGCATTCCAAGGGCTCTGGAAGGTATTTCACTCACTTCTTTATCGAAAGAGCATTCTTGATAGAGAAATGGAATGACTTGCATGAAATAAAACATGAAAGATCACTACAAAATGTGCTTCTGAAGGTAAAGTTCAAGATGTGTGGTTAATTATGGGCAGTGGATTTTCTTTCTACATTGTGTTCTCTTTTTATTGGAAGCTTGCAGAGTGAACTGTAAGTATAATGGAAAGAAATAGCATTCACATGCCCTGACATGCAGCAAGAATGATTAAAAGGACTCAAATTTAACCAACAGAGTTTCTGTATTTTGGAGAGCAATTATTTTAATTGGTGATTCTTGTTTGTTTGTTTGTTTTCCAAATCTGGGCTTATGGCATAATTCACAGACTCTGCAACTATTTAACAATTTCCCACATTTGTCTTGAAGTGAAAGAAAAAGAAGTCCTTTTCATACATTTCTTGCCCCCAGGTAAGTATATATATCCTGTGTAGTGCAGCTACAGAAAGAGGAGAGGGGATGTTTTTACACATGAAAGGAGATGACTATAACATTTCAGTGTGAACAGTCCTCTACTCTACTCTTCCTGCTGTCACATACCCAGTCTTACCTGTAGCCACTGGTAAGAAGTGCAGCCTCAAACCCATACTGACATTTCAGTCCAGGCATTTTGAAAAGACAGGGTGTAAGGGGTTATGTTATGTTGATTATTAGGTGTGATGAGGTGTTCAGCCATTTTGATAAGCTTTTCTTGAAAAGCAGGATTTCACATTCAGACCATGATCTCATTTCTTGAAATGAGAGCAGGACTTAAAATATAAAAAAAGAATAAATACTTCTGGTTTCTGTATTTTTCTACAGGTTTCCAGCATTCTGGAATCTGTGTTTAGTCTCCTAATTGAATCTGCATAAACCCAGCTGCCAGCAGCCCCTACCCCTAATCTGGGTCAGACACTTTTGCCCTCCACAAGGAGAACCAGATCTTCTGGAACCCCCACACCAGAAGTCACCTGCTGGGATCTCTTTGAGTGTCATTAGATTTGCTAAAAGTTGAAGAAGATATTTTGAATAAAGCCTTTCAAGTGAGCCAGTATTAACAAATGAAATCTGATTGATTGATTTAAGAAAATCTGTAACCAATTCAAACAGTAAACATAAATATTTACTGAATATATCAGATTCTCAGATTTTACTTATGTGCTTATGCCTTTGTGCGGAACAAAAGGACGTAAATCTGAAAAACAGTTTTTTTCCAACAATACTCACTGTAATTTGCATGGTGGTGACAGAAGTTCATCTCGGAACTGGGTCTTGTATTTCTGCCAACACACAGCATGCTTGACCTGCAAAGCCCTTGCTGTTCCAGAACTAAGCCTCCACTGAGAGAACTCTGACAGTCATGCAGACTATGGCAATGTGGATCTGTAGCCAGTTAACAGGAAAATAACACCAAAAAATTAATTTTCACTTATGACATGAAGCAGTTTTTCAGATAAGATAGCAGAGAGGCATAACTTAATGCTCCCCAACCTGTAACACCATTGCCTAATAACTGGTGTTCAGGTGGCTCCAATTTTGAAGTGAAAACTCAAAAAATATAATTTGATGATAAAACCAAAAGGAGATACCTTCACAGCATGAATAAATACACTCAAAGCAGGACAATAAATTTTGATTAGTTGGTTACCCTTTCCTCTCAGCAGAAAAAGTCAGTCGTATTTGATGCAGTTCCTAATCAATACATCATGTGAACAAGGAAAATATTTTATTTTTGAGTGGCACTGGTACATTTCTTGGGAGATCATGTGGCCATGACATCAGCTTCAGCAATTCCAGGCGAGGCCATCTAAACCCACGGCATGTCAGAGCTGCCCACGTGAGGTGCAGTGAGCCCTTGCCCGGCGCACTGTTGCCCGGAGCAGCAGGGACGTGTGTGATGGCTCTGGTGTGTGACACCAGCCAGCAGCAGGGACAGCTCGCCTCTGAGGGACAGCGCTGCAAACATTGGTTTGGACAGCTGGACAGTTTCCCACTGTGCCGCAGTAATAGAGTGGATTGATAATTCTGGTGGAAAAGAGGACAGGTATTAAAAAAACCAGCTCTACAAGCAGAAGTTCTAATTAATTTTCTACATGTACTTCCAAGCATTATTTATTTAAAAAAATATTCAGGCAGGTGTACTTATCTAAGGTTAAAAACATTAGCTTGGGTTTTTGTTATTTTTCTCTTTGACTACTACACTGTAATGTAAGAAAAAAGAATGCCAAGACATTTAACAGAGAAGTCATCATATATTTAGCAAGGAAGTTAAAGAATGAAGTATAAAGCTTTAAGGACAAACTGTAGGATTTATTAGGTTTTCAGCATCCTTTTATCCTCAGGCACTGAAATAATGATAAAACAAAGAACAATGCTGAGAAACAGTGCTCTTAGCCTTCAAAGAAATTATAATGGATATAATATTATTCAGATATAATATTGAGATATTATAATTCTGATAATAAATGTGCATTAGCCCACTGTGCATGTCATACATCTGCAGCCTGACACAATGGCATGATCCAGGCATACCCCAGAAACTCAAAATCATAAATTTAATTTTTGATTTACCTTAAATCCAGTAGGTCTTTAGAAGCATTATGTATGCATCAAGTTAAAAATCTCAAAACAGAATATTGTTATATCATAAAATTCTATGCATAATATTTTTATGAGGCATCATTTGCAGTACAACAAGTCAGGGTAGTCAAACAAGATGGAATTTTTTTTCCATGTTGCATGTTTCAGTATTTCAATTTTTTCTGTCATAATTGAATTTTTAAATTTGTTTTAAAAGTTATATTTTTGATAACATATTACTTTCAGTCTTTGTTCAAAATATTTTAGATGTTTGAGTATTTATTATTTATACATAGTTTTAAAATTTAATTTCATATAAATTAATTAGTTAATTAATTAGTTCTCTAAAGACAAAAGTAAGATTTCCAAATGTCTGCAGAAATTCAGTTCCTTTTCTGCTCATAACCTTATGCTTGAAGCAAAAATTTACTTGTTAAGTTGTAAAACAGAATAATATGTTGTCTTTTTGCTCTATTCTTTTTGCAAATGTATATATTTGAAAGAAATACTTAAGCCTACACCTTTGAGTATATGCCAGTGAGTATATATTACAGCAATTAATTATGGACTGTGTTCAAACAGCAAGAGAAGAAAATCACTCGGATGTCTGATGGATAAGGCACTTTAAGTAAATTTCTCTGAAACATTTTATTGGAGCAACTTGATTTTTTTCATTCATCTGAGCCATATTTCTAGTATGTAACAGCTTCTTTGTTAGACTTATATATTTTATTTAAAAATAGAAATATTCCCTTAGGAAATGCTCTTTTTTGACAGAAATATCTTTTGCAAGAGCAAAATTAAACACAACTCCTAGAAACTTATGACATCTGACCATTACACTGCACAAGTATTCAACCACCTGATTCAGTCCTTAACAGGATCTTTCCATAAGATGTAGTAGAGGACCTAAGCAGGCAGATCTGAGATGCTTAGGCCAAAAAAATTCCCTTTATACTCCCCACTCGATGATGCCTAAACCTGACGGCTGTTAAGATCAGTTGGTTTCTCCCTGATTGATTTTAACATTCTTTAAACTCTTAAAATTTTGTTTCAGTGAAGCCCCAGGACTTCCCCAGACCCAGGAGATCCTTATCTCCTGCCTAAACCTGATCCAAATGTGAAAAAAAGGCACTGCTCTCCCAGGCTTCTGTAGGGTCCGACACAGGCTGGCACAACATAAAAATGTTGTGTCTGCTTTCTTTCCAGTTGCAGCTGAGGGGAAATGCAGTGGCCACAGACATTCAGACATTCAAACATTCCACCAGGAAAGAGACACTCTGGATTGAGTTCTCTCCTTCGCCTGAGAGATCCAAACTGACACAACTTTCCTCTCAGGAGGGTCAAGTAAGAACGAAGGTGTAGGTTATTTGAGGGAACAGAAGCAAAGCAATTATGCAAAGAGGTGGTCTTGACACATTCTGGCTGCATTTTACTTCCAAGGGTTAAAAACAGAAGGCAGATGAGTTTTTGGGTTCTTCGTCTGGGCAAAGTAATTCTTTGTTGTGTTTGATTTAAAGTACAGAAACAGTCTTTGGAGAATGGACCCAAAAAATCCTCCAGCACTCTTCAAGTCCTGACTATCAGCTTATGGCACCAAGTCCCTCTTTCACTTGTCTCATGAATTTCAGTGCTGAAATAGGACAGGGACAGTGAAATAGGATCTAGTCAAGTATATTAATCATTGTTCAATGAATGTATGGCCTTGCTGCCTTATAATGAAGCTCTATGGCTTTAAACCTCTTGTAGCAAGGAGAATTTTGGACCCAAGCAGGACACACTTCCTAAAAGATATGTAATATACCACCTTCCCATCTGCCTTCTTTCTCTTTCTCTCTCTACCATTCTGTCTCTCTCCCTTTCTCTTTCTTTGAATGAACAGTAAACCCCACAGCCATATAAAGGACTGGATAGAATTTTCTACCACCATGTATATACACTCACCTGAACCTTTTGAAAATAATTTATTTTCATGGAGTCACTGTTCTTCAGCAAATCACTATTTCAAATATACTGTTCCTCAGTGTGCTATGCAGACTTGCCCTTTACCAGTGTCTTTTCCTTTTTGGATCCTATTCTGAAACAGCTAATTCTCTTCTTCATCTTTATTGAAGGCCTAAGTGCCTCACTCAAAACTTAATTTCCACCAGGAAAAAAATGCCTCAAACATAATTAAACATGCATATTTTTAGCTATTAAACACAGTTCTTCATTAAATGCAGAGATTCAAGAAATGGAAAGAACCTGGCTTAATGCTCAAAGCATGTAAATAATTAGAAAAAAAATACAGCATTATTTCACATCAAAGCTAAATATTTGTGATATGAAAAGACTTGCATTACTTTATAAATTAGATAGCTTTCTCATGAGGCTTTCTTTCTTGGTCCCGTCATTACTGGAAATCACTTGTAAGAGAAATTTGTATGCTGAACATCCAGCCAGTTACACCCAAAAGGATGGTTAGAGTGAAAGTGAGATACCAGTTTGAAACTGAATTATTATGGCTTCTTTTTCCCCCTACACACTCCTACACACTCACTCAGTGCCATAATATTATGCAGTTTAATTCTGTGAATCTTTGTATATCTCATATCAATTTTCCTCTCCTGATTGTTTGCAGAGCAGCAAAGAGGGGGCCTATAGTGCTTTGATTTTAATATACCATCACCACGTTTTTAACATTTTCCCTGCTTCATGGTATCACATAATTGGGGAATTCATCGAAAGAGGAAAAGAGAATATGGTTGTAATAAGCCAAATAGTGCTGCACAGTTTAGCACCAGGAGGCTGAATTAATTTTACTGGTACCAAATTACAGTGGATAACAACAGGTGCAGACATCGGTATATGAATGAGCACACAGGGATATGAACATATAAGTACCTATTCCATACAAAGAAATATAACAAAAAGGATTGCGACAAATGCACTTGCTTTATATGACAGGTAGTTTCTTCCTGCATTTCTGTTTCTGTAACTTCATATCCTTAAATAAAGTCTCATGACTTAGGTTCATATAGACAAAATTTTGGTCAACACCCAAATTTATTATTGAATCTTGACTTTTGGCTCACCTTGTGTAAGTGACATTGTGTACCTTTGGATTGTTGTTTCCCTGAAAAGTAAAGTTTCTAATGAATGAGCAATAATCAAATGAAGAGTCTACTGCTAGGCAGACTGATATCATTAATCTTTTATTGTTTAGCCTAGTTTATTGGAAAACCTACAGGTAAAATAATTTACAAGGAAAGGACCTGAACATTCCCTGACATGTGTTCTGAATATATTTCTCATAGCTTTGTAATTTTAAACTGTAGGGGATCTGGTCCAAACAACATAATTGTGGTTTGTATTTATATAGGCAAAGTGCAAGTTAGTCGACTTTGAGAAAATAATCATAATTTTTGATACTTAGGACCAACTTATGCGAAATTTTTGGAGGAGCTTAAGAACTAGATTTACAGTAAAGTATAAATTAATAAAAAAGTAAAACTACAACAGGACTTTACACCCAGAGTTCTAATTTCATTTCAGACTTTCTGCATCTTCTCTAGATACACAAGATTCAGTATCAAAAAACCTTTCATTCAATTTCATTCTAAATTTTAATTCATTCTTCATTCTGATTTCATTCTAAAATCTACAAATTATTCCCAAATGTGTGTAATGTAAAAAATTGATGAAATGGAAAAAAACCCAATTATTTTCCTTAACTTGTTCTGATAACATTTCAGTGTCCTCTAAAGTTCTTTAATGCCTTTCAGAGATGCAGCAGAGTTCGCAGGCTGAGAAGACACAGACAAAGCAGTTCAAACCCCTGGACTTCAATAAAGCATTTGACACTGTTTGCCATGGCCTCCTCCTATACAAGCTGGCAAGATATTGACTGGACCGGTGGTCAGTGGGATGGATTGGAAACTGGCTCACAGGCTGAAATCAGAGGGTGCTGACTGATGCTTTTTACTCAGGCTGGCTGCCTATCACACATGGTCTCCCAGGGCTCTTTACTTTCCCCCATCCTATCCAACATCTTCATAAATGATCTGGATGATAAGTTTGAAAGCCCCCTCACTAAGTTAGCTGATGACACTTACATGTGCTTTACAGAGTATTTATTGCTCAAGGAAGTTAAAATTCTTATTGTAAGTGTTCTATAGAGTACCTTTTATGCTGTCTTTATGTCCAGCTACTTCTTTAGCTGGTATCAGTCCATCACTCCCCAGTAGTAAAGATGCTACACACTTTTAGTCTGCACTACTTTTCAGATTTTGATGTTGTATAAAATCTGCTCAGCAGTGGTGGAGAAAGGGAGAAACAAAGAAAGCAGTTATGTTGTATTTTTTCACAAAAAAAGAGGTTTTGGTGGTGTTGTACTAGGGGTTAATATTTTATCTGAGTCAGAATTATGGAGCCAATTTTCCTATGTAATTTTGTATGAGAATTGAATTCTTTGGTGTCTGCTTAGGAGTGAATGTAGAGTTTGGAGAAACTTTCCTCTGTGAAAGTCGTTTATTTTCAGAAAAGTTCAATTTCTATGAATATAAAAGTTTTGAGGCTTCTGTTTCGCTTTCACATTTGGTACTTACAAATGGATTCAAAAGAAGGGAACATGTCTTCACAAGAACTCACACATTAAGCATGACTGTCTAGAACATTTTCTTGAGGAAGTTGAAATCTCTTTGGAGTAACAGTGGATGAAACAGAAATACTTTTTTATAAATATTATTTTCATTGTAAAATATATAATCTATTATAAAGCAGCCATTTTTTTTTAATATAGTTTATCCCTAAATGTTGACAGAAGTCAAACTCAAGCCTTCAGAAAGGTGTTATGTCTGATTAGAAATCAGTGCTGCATAAGATGCTGTTTTATTTATGGATGACCTGGAGAGTTCACCTAGTGAGAATCACTTCTCACCATGCAAGAGCTGCAAATTGTATTTGAAAGTAATATTTCTGATTAAAATTGGCACTTTTGAGCCTCCTGTTGACTAACTGCTGTTTTCATAAGCAGTAACTTTATTTCAGTTGAAAATATCCTCAGCAGACATGCTTTCAAGTTCTGTACTTCATGCTGCTCTGGTGTTGCCGGAAGAATCTCAAACACTTCTCCCAGACACAGCCACCAGGCTATGGAAGTGCCTTGACTTTTTCTCTGCCATTTTTGCAACTGCTGTGGTGAAAGAGTGGCCAGTGTAGTAACTGAAAATTTCTGCTTTCCTCTCAGTCAGAGTCTCTTACCATCCTTTTGATTACTGCTGTTCTACTAGTGGCTTGTGACCACTGGCCCTCCCTGTGCCAGCCCTACTATTTTATCTTATGATACATTTCTACAATTTCTGAGAAGTGTTTTAAGATACAGCAGCAGCCAAGCGACCATTGAATTATGCATCTTTGGACTAAGGATCAGGTCTTCCTGTGGTTTCATAGCACGAACCCATGAAGTCAAATCCAATAATCTTCTAGGGATGAAAAGGCAATTGATAGTATATGTTGTTAGATATATTTCTAGTCCTTGCAGCAAAATATCTGCATTTACATAAGATTTTTCTGCATTTGTGTATGCAATGAAGCAATATTATAAATATTTATTGTATTTTGAACACACTTAGAGAAATTTTTGCATCATTCAGTGAGAATGATTTTATTTAAAATAAGACCATAGGCATTCTGAAAGTGCTGGTTTAAGAAAGCTTTCATTAGTAAAAGGAAATTTTGCCACTACATTTTTTTTTTTTTAGTAATTGATTCAAACAGGTTTTATAATTAGGATAATGAAAAATGCTTTCTTATATATTTTTTCCTTTAAATATGGGGAAGAACACATCATAAAAAGAATATGCAAATTCTACCATGAGTTGAATTCACTGATTTAAAATGTAATCTGTTCTGCTGTGCTGCTGGAAGTAATTGCTGTGATACATAAAGTAGCAAAGAATAAGGCTGTCCTCATCTAATCTTCATCTGCTCTGCTCTGGGTTACAGATGCAGGTGTGGCTCTCTGCTCCCTGCTGCAGCTGCAGCGTACGGGACAGCCTCCAAAGAGGAGCAGGAAGCGTGTTGGTCCCAGATTCCACGTCCTGTTCTCTGCTCAGTCTGCTCCAAGGACAGGCATGTGCAGCAGACCATGGGACAGCTGCCAACCCCTCGGGAACTCCAGCAGGAAGATGATATCTGACCTGTTTTCTGCTGCTGTAGCCATGGGGCGGGAGCTCATGGCTGAGCACAGGGGTGAGCACCAGGGGGATAGCCTGTAAAACCAAGCTGTTATGAAAACAGATTTTTCTTTTGATTCTGCAGAATTCTCTCTAAGAGTGACAAGCATGTCTTTCCACTTCTCCTTTTTTCTGTGACAGCAAAATACTGTGGCAGGGAAAAATTTTCTTCTTTTCTTGACATTTTAGTTTGGCTGGTAGCCTGTTGGTCCATCAGCTCCATGTTGGAGGTTCCCATGCCTTATTGCCTGCTTTGTGCATTTTGTACTTTCAAGTTTTTTCTCCAAAATGATATTATTAGGTGAGAATTTAAGCTTTTTTTGTTCGGGTTGGGTGT